>JBAIZZ010000173.1:874722-887112 GCA_037355905.1 Heliconius aoede | reverse complement strand
TCCCTTGCGCCGCGATGGTCTAATTAACATATTTCAAACAAATAAATCTTAGGGCAAAGCAGGCAAGCCATTTGAAAATAACAGACAGCGTTCGTGTCTGTAATGGTCTATAAAAGAAAAAAAAATGCACTTAGAACCGGTAAAAAATAATATATAAATATTACAAATATGCATTTTATATGAGGGTATATTTAATAAGTATCAAATACAACCGATATTACAACAAAATGGAAACGTGCTCGAAGTATTTACATTGATATGATGGAACGTGGCTCATTTAACGACGTGATCTCTCTCTTCAAATATTTTAAATGTTGTGGAATAAAAACTCAAGTGACGACCTTAGAGCATTGTGAAAGTAATTGTAGGCACGTGTCGAAACGACTGAAATACTCACTTGGGTGAAATATGTTTGAATCGTGTGGTAATAAATGATATTGAAACAAACATTATCACATTGAGAACTTAAAATAACGATAAGTATAATAAGAATATAATTTATTCATATTTTTGACCACTTGACACACCTTACCAAGCTCAAACTTCTTCAATTATTCAATTTTTTTTTTATGGGAGACGACAAGGCAAACGAGCGTTCGGGTCACCTGATGGTAAGTGATCACCGCCGCCCACGACCCCATGCAACACCAGAGGAGCTACAGGTGCGATGCCGGCCGACAAGGTGGAGGATGTTGGGCGCCGGGACCCGGCATTACTTAATGCGAAACGCAGTGGCAAGGGCCACTACTTCACGCCGGTTTAAAATGCCGGGGGTGGTATTAAATCCGGTCGAGTCTGCCCATGCGTGTTGCCATTACTGGCGACGTGACTCTACCACACGTACTTTAGTCGCCTCTTACGACACCGACAGTACCAGGGTGATCCTATTCTAAGCCGGGACCACACGGCTAATTCTTATCAAGCCAAATTTTATAAAGTGAAGAAATATGGATATCATTTAGGACTTTTTCTATATATTTTTCTATCTTTTTTTTCTATTTTCTTTTTCCCTTATTGACTCTTACACGTTTTTAGTACATATTCTTTGGGCGTTTGTTCACGATCATCTAAAAAACGGCTTAACCGATTTAAATGCAGTTGGCTAATAATTTCAGTGTTGTATTTTGACAAATTTATTGTTTGATTTATTTCAATCGGTTCCATAAAAAAAGTAATGTCAACATAATGAATTGTATGCGACACTATTGCTACAAAATAAGTATTTTATTAAATTGGCTGAAATTTTAGACTTTACAACTTTAATGATTTTAGATCGTGTTAGTATACGATACCAAATATATATGACTAGCCGACCTGGGCGGCTTCGCCCGCTTGAACTTTACGAATATTTATTAAATATGTTTATGAAATTATTTTCAGTTTGGGGGTGCACTCTAATAAACTATGAAACATATGTTCAATGAAATGTTTTTAAAACTCTATATTTCAAATTTTATTTAAATCGGTGGTGATTTAAAGATTTTTCCGTACAAATTTTCAACCCCTATTTCACCTCTTCAGGAATTCTCTCTAAGATCTAAAATTTTTCAAAATCCTTTCTTAGTGGATATCCAGCTGTCCAGTCCAGTGGAGGTTACAGCTGTGCATGCCTCTGACCTCAGTCAGTGGGAACACCTCCTTATATACAGGATGGAAGTATCAGCGAACCTTTTACGAAAACAGCATATAGAGTGTAACATTTCGAACTTATACCCAAAAAAAATTGACAAGATATCTCAACAGTTCAGGCGTAAGATTTTTTTTTCATTTCACGATTTTTATCCATGTCTGTATTAAGTGTGACGCAGTTACGCATAGATACCGATAACCTAAACTCTTACTACTACAAGAATACTACTTAAGAACTACCCTGCGGACAGTTTTGTGTACGTGCGATGTTCTTAACAAATAGCGTTTTATTATTAACCGTGGTTTCATTTAAAGTGGTGCACAACAAAAAAACACTCTGTATATTATATGGATAATTGTGCTCAAACATTAGTTATCTATATTTTATGGCGTGAATTTACAATTTTCCACAAAACCATCAATCTGTTTATTTATTTGCTTTTTCTATTAATTTATGAATAATCTTAGACTGCTCTTAAAGTGATAATTAACGAATCCTTAAATCCATAATAGGAGTCAATGTAGAGACAGATCTGAAAATAACATTAGTTTAACAAAAAAACAATATCGTGCAAGTTTCAAATATATTTTTATAGCTTCATGCCATACTCTTCACATACATATAGAGAAATATTTTTATCTGTGACGTGAACGTCACGGTTTTGTTTAGCATGTAGTTTCGCTTTCATTAAGAGTTTAACACTTTCATTATCTTCCAAGTGCATTTGTATTCAATATAAGTTAGTTATTATATTAATTGGTTAAGATATTTCAAAATAATCTACATTCACATGAATATATTTTTTTATCACACATAAATAAATATTATTTTTGAAGAGTTTGGGTTATTATGAATTTAAGCATTATCTTTTTACCTCTTAAATGATTTAATAAAATTTTGTACTAAACGTTAAATTGCCTAAATGTGAAAAGTATTTAATGGAAATGGAAATAATATAGATCCACACAAATACCGTATTACGGGGTGCCTTTATCACAATAATGAAGCAACAAGTGCTGGCAGTCGTCATAACATGGACTGACAAGACAGTCAGTCAGGTTGCATGTGTGTCCCAATTATTGAATTAGCGTGGATGTAACGAGGCTACGTTAATAGTGTTGCATAAGTGGGGTGCTCTCTTGATCTGCATGACATTTGAATCGACCCCAAATCCGAATAGAACTGTGTCACGTATAGACCGGCGTGTCGGCGGCCGTGCGGCGAGTGCCGGCCCGCGCCGCTCTCGCTCGCGCGAACAGCTGAGTATCAAAACAAAGGAGCGAGACGGGTGGTCGCCGCTCCCGCTCCCGCTCGCCGGCCGGCCGGCCGGTGTCGCGCGGCGCCGCACGCCAGTTCTCCTCTGAACTGTGTCTGTGAAGGTTGTTGGCAGCGAGCTCGCACCCAAAGTTTACCGCCGCGAAAGGGTTTTCCTTTGTCCCGATCTCCGAGGACGTTGCCCACGTATTATGTTTCCGCGCGAGAACTGCGACCAACCTCGGCCTATTGAGGAGCCGGATCGCGTTCTGCGTTCGATACTGCATCGAAATTCCCGAGATTGTCCAAAATTTAGTGACGGCTACCCTACGAAACGCGTGCGCCGGGCTATTTGAGTAATTTGAGTGAACTTGTGAACGAAATAAGTGTTGAGTTTTGGACGTTGGTCGAGACCATAGCAGTGTTATTTAATAAATACGCAATTCGAACTGAAAGCACCATGTCCACCGGCAAGCGACTGGCCAAGCGCTCTATAATAGGGACGCGCGTAGCGGCTCTCGGTGACGATGGACTGTATTACTCTGGTATGATCCAGGCAGTGAAAACACCAGCTGCTTTCCCGGAAAATAACAACTGTATCAATTTGACTCCCAACACCCGTTACACCGTCCGTTTTGATGGTGGTAAAATAGCGCGCGAATACCGCGACGCAGAGCTCATTGGTCCTGGGTTCCGTGGATTAACAGGAGTGCGCCTGAATCCTGGCCAACGTGTGTATCTGACCTACAACGGCCGAGAGGTACGCGCTGATGTGCTGGAACATGACCACGAAACGGACGAGCTCCGCGTCCAAGTGCATGCGCCTGCAGCTGAGGTAATTTCTTTTATATTTTTGCATTTTTTTTTTCTTGATAATCATAAAATTTTGTAAGTGACATTGAAATTTTTTACAAAAAGCAAAAGTCATGAAGCACAATGTTTTTTGCTGCTACTAACTTCATAAGGGTCATGAAACATGCTGTCATTGGCATCGGCGATGTGGTGACATTGCGGCAACATTGAGCGTAGACAAAGGTTTCATGAGACGATTGGAAGTAAAGTGCGCGTGCAGCGAGCTATTGACCTCGGCTGCACGTGGTGCGTGTGACGTGCTCTGTGTGCCGTGCACCAGCCCCGGCCAGCGCGCCGCCCTGCTGCACTACGCATTACAGTACGGTCAACGAGTCGTGCTGCGTACATTTGATTTTACATCTCATTATTCCGGACCACTACTTGTTGACATTACGGCACGTTCTATCGCATGTAAAGAAAACTGATTACACTTATCGCCGGCCGGCGAAATTATTCTAGTCGCCACAGATTATTACATACAGGCGTGCGGCGTGCGGCGTGCGGCGGCTATTATTGCCAACGCAACTATTCCTATCTAGCCTTGTAGAATGTATACACCACCGTTATGATCGAAAGCGGTTTCCTCGGAACAATTGCGTACAAATTAAATATTTTCCACTAATATTTCTGATCAATCATTATAGTTTTGTTTGTCGTAGTAAATCTCCGTCACACTTGTTTACTCAGTATTCAGCGAACGAGTTACTGCGTCATTTGTATTTCAATAATTATCGCTTTTATATACAAATAGGTATAATATTGATGGAGTCCTAAACAGATATAAGTTGTTGTAGTAATGTGAGAGTATATGTCACCGCAAGGATGCTATGCGTTGCACGTCTTCACACTGATTGGTATATACGATAGTAGAAGGCACGCACGTGCTCTAAATTCGGCCGAATACTTACCGTTACCAATTTGCACTGAAGTCGGAATTTCAATTTCTCCCTTGAAATCGTCCAAACCAGGCCAGGCCAGGCATAAAGAGCGACTGTAAATGCAATAGATTGTGGGTTCGATTCCCACTCGAGGAAATGAGATATTTAATATTTTAATTTCGTTGCTCTATTGTCGAGACTCTCTCAACACGCAATGCCTCCAGAATTTCCTCCAGGTTTCCTCTGCCTGCTATGTGTGGGAAACAGCGTGACGATAAAAAAAACTTTAATGTATAACAGTTTTTTTTAATACTCTTATTTTATATTTATACGAAAGAGTCTAATTTTAAAGAATTTTTATTTGTTTTTCGTTAAAAATATTTATTTGTTTACTTTGAAATAATTAGGCCCGGTAGCAGCAACGTAAGCCACCGGCCAACGTATCTTATCGTCCACACGTTATTGCACTGACCACAATATTCATTATGTTTCTTATTATAATTAAAACAATCGTGATAATACAATTAACCGGCTGTGGCATTTTAATTTAAGCAAAAACGAGTAGTTTATGCCGAAGTTATGGTCGATCAACACCTCCGGCAAGTTTTTTGTTGTAAATATCAAGGGTTACGAAATGAAGTCACTCTGTTTCTCGGAGTATTTCGAGTTTTGTTATAGTTAGTTGGTGGCAGCGTAGGTGTTATAGCCGGTGCGCGTTCGCCGGCCTTGCGCGTAACGCGATGACGTAGCACGCGATATCAGCGTGCTACGTGACGCGCTATGATCTCTCGCTCACACACACACAACATTTTTTTCCAATGTTAACTTTCGCATAAATTATAGAGCAACTTTTTACCAAGAATACAGTTATACTTTACCGTATAAAGGGGATATCCCCTTTTGTATCAATTGATTTTATGAATCTAATATGTTTTGAAAATATGTTTATAAATTATTTAGTATGTAAACATTACTAGAGTTACAAGAAAAACTAATTTTTTGCGCAGTTTACATTCATCTAATATCGTATAAACGTCAACGGAGACGGTGCGGACGGTTCATCGCATAGAATTATTAGCGGCTATACGTCATAAAGTGACAATAACAAAAGTTGTAATAAAATAATATATTGTAAGTTATTACTGTTTATGCTAATGACTTGGTAGGTACCTTGGAAATTACATCGACCGTCATACATCGAGGATAATTATTATCTAAGTGACGCGTTATTCCCCCAGAACAGGTCGGTCGGCGTGTGCGCTCGTCACCATACCTTATTGCCTCTCTTGGAAAATCATAATTATACTTGGTCGCTCATATATTTGTTTCTTGGGTTATTTACCTACTTTTTTAATTCCTTATTTGAGCATATACTACATTATAACGGTAGACAAATCAAAATAAACACTCTTTCGAAGGCCAAAATTATGCAATATAATCAATAAATAATTAACAATCATGAAGGAAATTATAGCGGATAGTATTCGGATATAATATATATTTTTGAATGTTCCTTCCTACAAATGGTAGCGGCCGATATTGTGCGGCGCACAGGCAATAAGATATAAAAATAAAGAGTGCGCGGCCGAGAATAAGGTCGCCAGCATGCCCGGAACCACATAACGGTATTCGTTACAAAATCGCGTCAAGAATTATTTTCACGTGCGCGCGGCGCCGTCCGAACCGTTAGTCGGTGCCGGCTCAGCACCGTCTCAGCACCGGCTAACCTCGCGACTTGTTGCTGTTAAGTGGAACGCGCTACCCATCGCCAATCGCGAGCGCCTCCGACCTCATAACGTGTCGTAAAACAAACTCTCTGCCAAAGCCCTAATATAACTTTAAATATTTAAACGAAATATATTTTTGATATGATAAATATTACTATCATATCGTGTTTTTCACATAAAACTGTTCACCTTTCCTCCATTTAAAAGTAAAACATTAAGTAACGTCAGCATAATAAAGCTACTGTACCGCTAGCGCCGAGTGTGAAAGTGCCGCTCACATCTGTGCTGTTTCATACTCATTCACTTTTGTAATTATATACATACATATATTATAACGGTAGTGCTGGCCATCTACGTAATTATTATTATAACGTACTATATTTATAAAAAAAAAACAAAATTAATATTTAAAAATTGTTTTTCGAACAGATAGCGTCTTATGATTTTTTTATTTTTTTATCTATATATCACGTTGTATCCCGCATATAGCAGGGTAGACACAGGGAACCTAATGTTAAAACATTCCGTTACCCCTTTTCCGTCGAATATTTTTTTTGAGGTATTACGTGTTGAGTGGCGGATTTAACCGCCGGGCTTTTTCCTTGGTGCTAGAGCGAAGAAATGAAAATATTAATAAATAATAATTCACACCCCAGACTGCGGATCGAACCCACAATCATGACCCTGCGACGCGACGGACTTATTCTTTTAAATGAAAAAACATAAACACATAACAAAATATCCAATAGAAAATATAGCTTTCACCACAAGAGATTGCACAAAAGCGAAGAGAGCAGAACCGTATTACAATTTATATCTACCGTACGATTTCGTTACGAGCGAAAGGACTTCAGAAATGAACAGTGCACTCAAACGCATGATTTTTCCATTGCGTTTTTTTCTACATATAAAGACAAGTTTATAACGACTACCGTTGCGTGAAAAATTTGCGTGTTGCGTGAACAATATCCATTTCACTTATGAAACTTCTCATAGTTTACTTTGTTTAGAAACATTGTTTGAACGAGGCACCGCCCTAAATTGGCTTGCCTTCTATACCTTAAGGTACGATGGAAAATCCCATTTTTTCCCGCAAAAAATTCGAGAAATCGTCTCTTAATACTCCCCTAAACTTCCCAAGGAACCTAAAATTTGTACCTTTTATGTTGACTTACCTGAAATATTAAAAACAAATTTAAAAATATTGTTTGAAATATAATTAAAAAAATACTCCAATGTTTATCATTTACTCATACAACACGGATAGGTGGCATATGAATGACGTATTGAATATTTTTGCGTCTTGTATCTTGTACTCATATATACATTTCGTAACAAGCGAGTTATGCCGGCTGCATGCGCCTAGTGACACTGTTTCTAAATAAATCAAGGTTGATAAGATAATATTGTTAGCCGATTTGCCGGTACCAGCCATCGGTGGGCTGTCAAGAGTACGATAGCAAGTTAAACATAATGTAGGGCGCGAGCCGGACATATCGAATCAAACACGTTTAAGGACGACGCACTATGAAGCGTTGACATTTTTTCTACATATTTCAACAAAATGTATCAAAATATATACTAAAAAATGTCTGAAACATGTGGAAATAATCACAATTTAAATTTCAATACACCTTGCGCCACTCACCGTCTAATTCTCATCTTCTATTATTACCTACTTACCTATGACCTAAAACCGTTTCTGTGGTTGTAGAATTAAAAATGACAGTAGAGTTGTAACTAACAAAGAGTCCTACCACTCACTTTAAAATAGCTCGGCTAATGTATTCGACCTACTTTTGATGCCGAAACAGCTAGATAGATGATTGAACATTTAATGATGTCAGACTACAGTTTCAAATTTGGAGGCGTTACTTTTTAAACTTTAAACCATTTTTGTACAATGTTTCTGCAATATTCGCATTCGCAACGTTATGGGGTAACTAAAGAATGAAATGATTAAAATATTTACTCTAGTAACAATTTCTGTTTAATTATTCAATGATCAAAATTCGATCTTTCTATGCTGTAGTTGTCATCTCATAGACGCGGTAGGACCAAGGCCAGCCCTTTGTGGGTGACCGCATTATGTTTGCCTTGAAATAGTTTCATGATTCGTGCACTGCTAGAGGTGCTCGGATCGTTTCGCTCGACTTTAATGAATCTCGCTATTTCGATCACGGTTAATATTCAATTATTATTAAATATAGTATAGTAGAAAATTATAAAGTATTTATATGCGAGTATAATCTATACTATAATAATGTAGAGTCTAAATGACAAAATCGTAAATTTAGCTACTAAGATAAAAACTGGTTTTCGGATTTGTCCATGCAGTAGTAATACACCGTTATTGTGTAGGCTGAGGGCAACATGCTTAAAGGAATTTGTCAAAAATTTGTAAACATTTTTTTACTGAATGAGTGAATCAAATTCACCTTGGAATGGGGAAACAGTAAGGTAATAGAGCTACTAGTCGAATGCGAAGGTCAAGATGATTCACTTCACGACACCGCTATGGGTGTAAAAGTTGACACGCTGGTGACGCAAGGTGACGCGAGCTTCTTGATAAGCATCAAAAGTGCATCGCATGCAAGTATTTTTATGTAAGTGAAGATCGAGTAATAACGAGTGGTGGCACGAGGCGCTGTGCGCGGGCCTCTCCGGCACAGTGACCCACTGACCCAGAAACGTTGATATTGAACCGACAACGCGTAGCCCGCATTCGAAATCCGACCTCCACTTGTGTTTTCCTTTTTAAATTGTATAGATTCTTATTTAATACTTGTATATATGTGTTTTTTTGTAATTACCAACAATATGTATGTATATTAATTACTATTTAAATTTTATCATATCTATAAAATTTTTTGTAATTGTAATATATTATCTACAGGTAAATGACGAGGACTGTTATTGTTACTTTGACATTGACTGATTTTGTATGTGTGCTATTTTACAAAATATATAAATAAATGAACGTGTCAATGATATAACGGTGGTATGAACAGGTTCCCGGTATCCGCTATGAACTAGTGAGTCGGGGCGCATGGGGCCCGGTCTGTTTTTGGGTCAGACTGGGTCATGACGCCTGCGTACTCAATCCCCGACCTCTCAAACAAACACCTATAGGTGTATAAGCCTACATATTTTAAAGTCTAAGAATAGAGTGGCGATCGTAGACTTAGACATCTCAAGGTAAAACGCTCACTTTTCTAAGCGTCGCGAGTAAATGATGAGAATGACGATATGGCGTCACGTCGGGTGCAATGTCGAAACTGCCGGTGTCCTTGCTCAGATTTATTGTTAATTGCAACAAAAACCTTCGAGCTTTCCTATACTTTTACAATATAATTCAGACTTGGAATATCTTTTTTACGTCTCCGCTTACGTAGCAGAGTCGTGAGCCCGTGACGTCATGACCGCGTCGCGCCTACACGTTCTCTCGGAAGCTCTGTGACGTCACTTCTGAAATGACTGTAGGTTGCGATGTGACGTCACATATAGTAATTCAATTGTTTAGATCAGTAACCTAGGCCTCGTAATAAATAAAGCGTGCCAGTCTTGCATCACATTGTCCGCGCTACGCAATCATGATTTCCTGACAACGACAATCGTTGTTGACCTACATGGTCAAATGAATTTACAATATTAAAAAAAAATGTATAACTAAAATACTTTATTTATTTAATTTTTTTTTTGTGTTTTTATCTGCATTTAAATATAAGTTTTGTATATACGTATAAAAATAAAATATTTCTGTAACAAACTTTGTAACATCAACATAGCAAGGAAAATCGTAACCTGCATTTCCGCGCCAACTAGGTCAACTAACTTCATCCTGTGTCCCGGTCACTCGAAAGGAGCGACCTAGGGTACGAGCGGCATCCCTACTAAGACTATCTGCATAAGGGTATTTTATACTCTGTAATTAAAATAACTTTATACAGGATAATATCTCTGCATTGAAAGGTGGTATTTCCAACTACAATGTAGCTTCCTCGAAACCTGTATGACCTCATGTCTGGAATTTCAGCAATAATGACTGACAAAAAAGACTCTACAGCAATAAAGAGACCAAAATAATGTTTTGGACACTCTGGCGCTATAAAACGCTGGTTGCATTTGGTCTCGTAATGTGGGTCACGGATTTTTAGCACAAGGTTGTAGCTTGCAGCGCGGTAGAGCAGGCAGGGTAGAGCTTGCGTGCCACTACAGTATCCGCCTTGCACCACAGTTTATATTCACTAAACATACAAGGCCGTGCCGTGCCAATCGATTGCCTAGTATAACCGTACACATCCGATTTCGATCTTTATATTCCCTTTTAACAACAATTAACTAAGACAATGGTTTGTAATTTGTAATTAGAAATTTTCATCCGTATACCTAAAAGTAAATATCGGTCAATTCACAATATCGACGCCACGTTCATAATGAAGAGGATAAATGTACCAATCACTCTATATTTAAATTAGTATCTAATTTAGTTTTAATTCAAAGTATAATCCAAAGTGTGTCCATTGATAAAACAATAAAATAATAGTTGAGGTTAGCCCTAGCGCAGCGGCACAAGCGTGTGACTGTAAACGTGACAGTCTGTGGGTTCGATTCCCACTCGAGGAAATTAAATATTTAATATTTTCATTTCTTCGTGTCGAGGCAAAGCAAGGCGTTTGAGTACGGTCAATCAATACCCAATGCCACGAGAATTCCGCGATAAGTAAGAAGCGGAGTGTCTTAACACTAAGAGTTCCGTCTGCTTACCCTACACGCGAAATATAGCGTAAAGTTGAAACAAATTTCAATCGTATTTTTTTATATTGGAAACTCTAAAGCTATTGACCTATTTAGTAGTGCACGATCGCCTACTACTCGTACCATCGAATTGCTTATGCATGCGTGTCAACGTGACTCCGACTGCAAGCTCACTGAATATTTAGAGAATCGGCGTCCAGCGTCGCCCATCTATCACCTATTCTCATCGATCAGATAAACACGAATCTTATTACCGTTTCGTTCATATTTAATACCCTAACCTTCGAAACTACCTAAGCTTTCGTTGTTGCCAACCATTATTTTTATTGTACAAAGACATAACGACATTTGTATAATCGAATGCCATTCTAGTTAATTATTTATTGATCTATTGTTCTGACACGAGCGTATCTAGAGATATTTTCTGTTCAAATTAGCTTTTTTTTAATATACCGGAGAAGTTTTTTTGAAAGAAAAATTTCTGGGGTGGGCACCAGAATAAATTGAGCACAATCCACCCGGCTTCTCCCCTTCCTACGCCCATGGCTATAGATATCTTTAGATGTTGGGCTACATGTTGTTTGCGTTCACATTACCCGCTGCTCGTGACGGTGAACAGATTTCACTTTTCAACATTTGCACGCCTCTGGCAACCTTACTTGGTTACGTAAATACAATTTAAAATATTAATTTCGTTTTTGGTAGCTATATTTGAGCTCGAAACGTAAATCGAATTAGAATATTTGACAGAGAAATTTTGGTGATTGATTATAAAGTATGTAAGTACGTAAATAAGTAAGTTTCTTGCTAAATGTAGCGTCTTCAAACGAAGTAAAGTTCTAAATATTTGACAGAGAACTTTTATATATAAAGCAAAAACCGGTATTCAAAGTGTCGAGATAGTTAACAATAAAGATACCATATCATTACAAAGTAGTAGCAGTATAATAATCAAATGATACGTAAAACGACGTCGTCGGTAGGCACGACACTCGCACGCGTCACACGCGCTCAGCCAATGACTCGCGCTGTCCTACCGTCAATGCCACTTTGCGCTGCAATGTGATAACTTTCGCTTCAAATACGATACCATTATGTTTTACGTGTACTTGGATTTAATTATTTAACAATAGATTGTCTTCGCTTTATTTATATAATCTGAAATATTTAAGTGACTTTTAAAATTGTAGACTAAATTAATTGAGTAAATTCAATTTAAAATATAAAACATATAGTGAGAAAAGGCCGACCAAAAGAATGTATAATCTATTTAGCGAAGCGGCAACATCGA
>JBAIZZ010000173.1:842279-874622 GCA_037355905.1 Heliconius aoede | reverse complement strand
TAAATATTACTTTATTATTTTCAATATTACGCAAACTTCGTAAAATACATAGAAACCGTAATAACATATAGTAAATAAAATGTGTGTAGAAACAAACAATTCGTACAAAGGTCAAAGTAAATAGTTTTACTTTTCTAAGCATACGAAACCTATTAGTCACTTTAAATGATATAGTGACTTTCCATCGACCTACCTGCAGGTTATTCCACTTCTTGTAGGAACAAAAACCGTACACCGTGTTTAAACGTGTTATTATTCTCGCGAAGTATAATTATAATTATTTGAAGAGATATATCTTCAGAAATTCAATTTGTACTTTAAAATAATATTAATACAGGCTGGTTTGACACAGTATAACATTTTAATTACAGGTATAATAAAAAAAATATCAGTCAAAAATATGCACATTTTAATACCAAATTCATATATAAAAACTTCGTCCAAATAAAAATAAATAAAATACACAATAATGTAACGAATTAAACAAATTACAACAGCAATTACAGTCACAAATTTTTTTAGCTCTTAATGTTTTTTTTATTTTTACTCTGACGTTAAAATAATGCCAATGCCAAAATTGTTAGCACAGGTCACCTAAACCATTATAACATCGAAAACAAAGCATGATCTTGATCTTCCTAAAAAAATAGCTATAAAAATAAAGAAAAAGGAATAATAAATAAATATTTGGCCGCCATTACTAGAGTAGCAGTTTTATCTGTCATATTCTGAAATTTACGTTACAAATAAAAAAAAATTAAAACGCGCACTGTTAAACAAATCTGGATTATGTAAAGTGATTGGCCAAAGTAAGAACAGCGGTGACCTCATCTCAGTACGGACTACGGAGTGGGGCTCCGCTTGCGTATTGCGCTAGCTCAATCACACTTTTTTACATCAGCAAAAAATCACTTCATGACCTACATCAACTGCCTTTTGTATGCCAATAAGCGAACTTGTAGATTTTAGATTGTCTGCTAGATGCATTCCAAATGATGCCGTTTTTACGTTACCCACACAAATGTATCTATATATATATATATATAAGTACTACGTGTGTATGTATTATTTATTCTTTGTGTAACAGTACAAAGGAAAATGGATTTTCTAAATAAGACTCATATTCTGCGTAATAACAACAGGAAGTAGTCATTAACGTGAGATTATTTTAAGGTTTATAACTGCAAGTAATTTGACGTCAGGACGAGGGTGGGGGCGACGACGGCTTGTCGTCTTTGTTTGAAAAATTTATATATCAGTCTTACTGATTGTTCATTGTACCCTTAAACTATTAATAAGGATTAATAATTTAATATTTTACATGGAACTTAAACTATTTGACTTAAAACCTTATTAATAAATTACTTACGATCGCGAAACAGGAAATGATTCAATAGAATAGATGTATTCCTATGTATATAGAAGTTCCTATGTGTGTGTTACAGTATATTAGAATAAATTAAAAAAAACAGCCATATTGTAAATATTAAACATTGTAAATAGTTTGTATCAGTAGCACGCTGGTGCCGCGGCAACAGGCAGCAAGGTCGTTCTCAATGTTACGTATCTACTATAATCTATACAGTATACGAGTACACTATACACTGCCGCGGCCGCTAATACTACGAAGTAAAATCTTAGCGTGTTGCCCGTGCGCAGATGTCGGCTTCCCACTAACACCTGTAATTACACAAATGTGCCGTGAATATTTGACGTAACCTGTAGATACCACATACGTATAACAACATAAAAATGCAGTTAAGATCTACGGCCAATGAATGAATGTACAAGTTTGTCACTCGTAGAGTCACTTAGATTCATTCACCTGTGAATTGGAGATTTTTCAATGCGTATGCGCATCGCAACTATTGCAAAGATTTATATACTTATAAAATAGTAAAACATTAGAATGAAATTCCACTGAGTCCACTTAAAAAGATTCGACGCGATGAGCGAGAAGTAATACGTTGCGTTACGTCAGTGTATTAGAGGAAATTACGTGTCGTTGCTATTTTTACGCGGATGTTCGCCGGCCGGCGAGATCCAATTATTGCGACCAAATAAGTAGAATGCGCAAAAGTCGTGTAAATGTTATACATTTACACGTGCATTTGATATTATAAAAATTATATACAATAAAAAAATTACAATTTTATAATTAATATAAAATTATAATTAATACAATAAAAAAAAACCCACACCCGTCACGCCACGGTCACTGCCGTGTTCCCTCTGCCTGCTGTATGCGGGATACAGCGTGAGACTGATATAAATAAGGGCAATAGAGTTCGAAACGTGAATTTTGTATTGAATGTAGAGATGAGAAGGTTTTTTATTATTTTGCACTATAATACCATTATAAAATTATATATACCTTATTTTACTCGCAATTTCGTTATCAATTTATAGATAATTTACGCCTATCACGATATACTTTGTTCAGGTGACCTGCAATCATCTGTTCCGAGCAGGCTACCGACCCTAGAGGTTGACGACGCTGCAAGGTGAACATACTCTAAATACACCTTGATAACTGAAACGTCTTAGTTCATAAATAAATACTTTATTACAAATATACATTTTTATTAAAATTATTAAAATAAATGTTGACAAAAAAAAACAACCTAACAAATATTTTTATATTACACGTATAACAGGTATAAAATAATATAAATCTACCAAAAGACATTAAAAGCTTGCTGTAATATCGAGCAATAATACATACCAAAACTAGTTTCACAATAAATTAATGACATTATAAAATAAAATTGTTGAATACGTTGCGGTCAGCGCTCCTGAGGAGAGTCAACGAACGTTATTCATTCGCCTGTTGCTCCTAGGACGTCTACAGCCTCCAGGTCAATTATCGGGGGTCTTTGAAACTCTGAACTTTCTGAAAGTTGAAGGGAATTTTTGTGACCCTTTAGTTATATATATATTTATTAATGCATAACATGTGCCTTATATTACAAAATGCAAAAATTACGAAATATCAATGATTAATATTTGATTAAAAAAAAATATAGCATTAAAAATAAACAGTGTGGCCGAATGACGACTATTGAAAATGATGAAGTATTCATATTACTATAGACCCAACACAAGTTCTATTGGTAAATTGACGTCATTAGATTATTAAATAACGTAGCAAATAAACGTAAGTGCTTGATAAGCGATTCGTTCGTCATTTTGGGCATTTACGCGGCGAGTTGTGTCACTACCGCAATTACTGTGTCGGCACTGAACGGCAATATCTATTGTCGTTCTTAAGAAACACTATTTATTTTTAAATTATAACATATATTAAGACATAATTTGAGACCATCGTGGCGCAGGATGTTTTCATTTCTTCGCTCTGGCACTAAGGCAAAACATGGTGTTGAGTCCCGCCACTCAACACGCAATGCTTTAAAAATATCGGCGGAAAGTGGGGAACGGAGTGTCTGAACAATAGGTTACCTCCACCTACCCTGTGTGCGGGATATAGCGTGAAGCTGATTTATTTATATAGATTTACCTAAAATTAAATTAGTTTAGACTATCAAAATACATATTTATTGTACGCTTTCCAAAGTAACAACAAACGTTATCAATTGATCTTGAAGGTTAATTAAGAACAAATTTGTTATCGGTTATTTCAGCAAACTGTGATATATTACTGAATTAATATGTCGTATCTCTTAGTATGTTTTTTGAATTATGAACAATTAAAATGTTAAAACTGATATAATACGCTAAATGCTTTTATTTGGTGTAATATTTTTTAATAATAATTGCTCTTAAGACAAACTCGATGGGAGTGATTGACCTACGACCCCGAGGTTGTTACGAACGCCTGTCCTTACGAAACCTTCGCCCATAAATATATATGTAATTATTAATCCAGACAGAGAAAATAGGTAGCGACAGAGGTCGTAGGCTGTACAAGTTCATCGAGCGTTCACGATATTACACTCCAGTAACACTGTAAATGTAGATTGTATTAGTTTTCAATATTTTATTTTTCATTAATCTGTAACATTTTTCGTCAAAGAAATTATGTAAGTCAAGTACTTTGACCAAATGCTTAATTCAAACCTTCCCAATGATTTCAACGTTTTAAAAAGGTTTTTATTATTTTTATTGTGAGTAATATATAATGACTAAGTTATATTTAATTATATAGATATTAATACGACAGTTATGATATGGAAACAAAATATTTATTAAATAAATTGCATAATGTAATAAATTTAAGAATAATAATATTTTTTAATTAAACTCTTGATCAATTTATGTTTTTTTTTTTTAATTTTAACTTTATTGCAGTAAATAATAACTATATAAATTTTAATTTTAAACAGATCACGTAAACGGGGACCGAGCAATTCTTGCGACCTCGGCTTCGGCGAGAGAGATGACCAAATGAATGAGTGTAATGCAGCCCTCGTCCTCATGTCTCTTAGCTGTTCTCCTAACTCACCTCGACCTAGTAAGTTACACTTTTATTTTATATATAATTATAATCACCTCTTCTAAATAAAAAGCATATACCACCTATGTTTCACATTCTCTATCATAAAATATATTAATTTGGATATATTATCATTACATAATGTATGTAATAAAAATACGGTAAATAGGACAAATTTTCTCCCAGGCTTAAATAATAAAAAATATATTAATATATTTTTTTTTTCTGTAAATATTTAAGACGGCCGTGTAGCTTTTTTTTCTTTTATTATATAAGGGAGATCACGCTACGCTGGCTGCATAGTTGCGTTAGGTGATGGGTCTACTATCTCTTACGTAATGTAACGAACCACCTGCGAAGTTGCAATGTAACATATTGTGCTAAGTTTCAACTTTCATATTTAAAAATACGATTCTTTTAGGACCGCGCTCTTGGAGTTACTTCAGAGTAACTGTGCAGCTTATTTTCTTTATTAACCATTTTAACCATTTTGGAATTTGAGTTTAGACTAGAATATACAAAATGTTGATAACGTCTAGACAGAAGTCTAGACTTCGTCTAGACAGGTATTCGGTAAAACTCAGCTCTCGTGATACGAGTTCAAGCCAAATAAGATCTGCATTGAGCATCACTGAGTTAAGTAACTGTACCAATAACTTACAACAATTAAATTATCTAATTTTAATATTTACTTATAATTATAACATAATAGAAATATCTATTTGATTCGTCTGTTTATTTTAAATGTTTCAATTAATAATGGCAATGCATTTGGAGGCAAAGTAGTATTGATATTATAAATAACTATTACATTACAAGTGTCAGCTTATATCCAAAGTTGTGGTCATAAAAAATGACGTTCAATCTTCACACAGCGCACAGGTCTAACGACGCAGTATATGTGCCACGAGAAAATAGCTGTTCTTACTAGTGAAAGTGGCCGACTATAGTTCCGTTTCGTAATTTATTGCCGTATAATTTTATTTGTGCTGCTACGCACTTGTAATTTTTTTTAATTATCACTGGCGTTTTTTTTTAAATTTAACTAGATACCTACTATAACACTTTGTATGCTATAAAAATTGTAGTGTGATTATATTTTTAATTTGTAAACAATATAAACAGCTTTTTAAAGCTTTAGTATATTAAATGTTTTTATTTTTTTTTTATGAAATTCAAATGAACCTAAAAACAACTAAAATTCACGTGTGGTAGAGTCACGTCGCCAGTAATGGCAACATGGGCAGACTCGACCGGATTTAATACCACCCCCGACATTTAAAACCGGCGTGAAGTAGTGGCTCTTGCCACTGCGTTTCGCATTAGATAATGCCGGGCCCCGGCGCCCTACATCTCCACCTTAAAGGCCGGCAACGCACCTGTAACTCCTCTGGTGTTACACGGGGTCGTGGGCGGCGGTGATCACTTACCATCAGGTGACCCGAACGCTCGTTTGCCTTGTCTTCTCCCATAAAAAAAACAACTAATATTGTAAATATTTAATCTGTGTAACAGGTGCCTGGGGCGGACGATCATCAGTATCGCCCGGGGCGAGCAGTAGCTCTGGCTCATCATGGCGGTCAGGAACTCCTTCACCTCCTCCTGTCTCTTCATCTTTTAGTGACGAAGGCATTGCTATGGACTATGATGGTGATCCAAAGTTTCCTCCCCGCAAAAAGAGGGTATGTATTTACATTGTATGTATTTTCTGTATACTTTTAAATTATTTTATTAATATACTGTAATACCATTCATTCCTTAAATACCGTTATATACAGTGCGGATATGACAGTAATGATCTTTGAGTCAAAATTACTGGCACATCTTGTTTAGTGTGCCCAGTCACCGTGCCCACCACTGACTTCAATTAGACCGTGACACAGATCATGCTGGCTTTCATATCATAACCGAGCAAATGTGCTTAAGTTAAATGAGTTACGCATTTGAAATTCAAGACGAAACGGAAAATATTAATATATATTTTTTAGTTCATTCTCCCAAGAGGGAATCGAACCCACGGCCGTCGTGGTACATCCATACCCTGCTGCCTGTGCACCACAACTAATAAATCAGAAGTTGAATTACAATTTGGTTCTTACATTGGACTCTTGCGGCATGAAAATTATTTAAACATAGCCTTCATCACCACATTAACTGAAACATGTTAACTGACAGTTAATGCGTCAGTTATTATTACACAGATAACTTGACGGCCACTTTATGATTCAAACCCACAGATGCAGAAGTCTTTGTCTTAGCTGCCGTAATGCCAATGTGTCATAACCATTAAGACCACCTTTTTCGAGATTCAATACATTTGTGGTAGCCGGCGTCAACAACACTTTCACCGATAAGACGCTAGTTCGTCGTTAGAGGCCATTATATCACGATTAGACGCAATTCCTATTCCTGGTTTCGCAAATTCATGCCTCGAGCGGTGTATATTATTATTATGGAAACACCATGTATAGTTAGATGAAAACTTTCAGTTTTCTATACAACTTTTATTAGGTATAACTAACACATTTTCTTTCTAACCAAGAACTTATGATCAGACAAATTGTTAGACATTAATTTCCATATTTTACAAGTTCGCAGTTACCAATCATATCTCGACCTCGCAATAGTTGCGGCTTCAAATCTCGTTTTGTGATATTTATGTTCTAATATTTATTATTATATTAACACAGTCTAAATAGAAGAATGGGTTTTAAAAATTGGAGCTCAAAGCGCTAATTTGGGGAAATTAGAGGAACGTGATGACGAATGGCATTACACTAAATTAAATTCTCCTCTTGCAATATGCAGAAGACATTGTTACCTCTTGAAGTAAATAGGTAACTACTATTACACATATACTATTGAGGTGTGGCGCAAGGGCAAAAAGTTAGACTGTAAACGCGGCGGTCGGCGGAAAATAGATATCGGAGTGTATAAACACTACATTCTCTCTGCCTACATGCCGTGTGCGGGATACCTACAGCATAAAGCTGAAAAAAGAAATATTACAAAAAAAATATAAGTTACTTTTAAAATTGAATGTACACATTATAAAGCATGTATCGTTTTCAAGTATCGGTAATATTTTATATAATTATTTACTATACACGTGCACAGTTCAGTGTGTCGTACAATGTCAAGGCAGAGGCAATGCGGCCGCACGTTATGTCACTCCATTGTAAACTACTCATAAATATCGTATTTACGACCGCGTTAACGGCAACTACTGACTTTACTTACAACTCTACCTTACATGCTAAACTTAAAAATTTTCTTTTTGTACTTAATTTGTGTTATTTTAGCTTTGCCGCTGTATCCCGCAAATAGCAGGTTACACCGTGCCATCCTGGAGGCATTGCGTGTTGAATGGCGGACCTCACCCGCACTTTGCCTCGTTACTATAACTATGAAGAGAGAAAAAAATTCACCCTGTATCCCGCACACAGCATGGTAGGCAGAGGGAACCTAGTGTTAATGCACTCTGTTCCCCACTTCTGCCATAAGATATTAAATATTTAATTTTTTCGAGTGGGTATCAAACTCACACCTGTAACGTTTATAGTAACATTCTGCGCTGTGACTGGCCTCGAACTTTCGTACTTAATTACTTATTATAATAAACAGTTTTTTTATATTACTGTGTACATACTTGAAATTAGATGCCAGTCTCTCCATCGTAATAGAATCATTGTTTTGTTAAACCGTAGTTAAATAATGAGTTCTTTGTTAGATATAATATATAGACTATTTAAACACGAAACTAAGACTCGTATGTATAGACCGCTCTCAAGATTATTACACTGAACGGCCACTTACCTTATATAGTTAATTTAATCCAATAATATTTACAATGTCCAGTAAATGAGTGATATATATGTAAATTTAATTTAAAACACTTATTTTTGAATAAAGTGATCAGGCTACTATGGGTATGTATTTTCAGTAGTACAAAGTACAAATACCGATAAGTTTGTATAAGTTCTTACGTAACGTGCATATTCATTCAGGGGCTTCCTTAAACTAAGAACATTTATGGGTGCACTTGGTTCGTATACATAAATTTAATATAATATTGTAGTGACGTTATGCTATCGAGATTAAATAATTTGTATTTGTAAGCACGTCAGATTAATAGGGACTATAAATGTGAAATAATTATCTATTAAGAGCTTTTTATTTAAGTAGAAATCATTTCACGACTCATTCATGCGCAATGAGTAGTTTACTAAAACGTGTGTGGCGTGCAAGGTGCTTCAGCCCACGCTTCTAGTCCAACCTTGTAGTGCCAGCCAAAGTCTTGTGGGTGGACTAGAGACGCTTCATTTTTAACCACTACTCTTGAGTATAAACGTTTACACGCGCGTCGTGAAATAGAAGTAAAAATAAATAATGTATCATTTGTTCCGAATCTTGAACTGTATGCCGAGTGAGCACAAATCTATATAGATCTCAAATTATTTTGTCGATAAAGAACGAAGTATTATTTAACATTTAACTTGGCTCTCATTTCACATTTTAGTTTTCATGATGGGATATTATTTTATAAAAATATTAAAGTTTTATAGCGAATTAAAATATCATATAGTAGTAATTTATAAATACTACCTACCGCTCGGTATATAATTCACTATCTATTGCTTTACCAATTTGCTTATATTCGATAACACCACCTGGTGTGATCTCACCAGAATCGGAATTTAGGTGATATTGCTATGCCCATAGACTCCTACGCAAACAGCAAGCAGCACTAGCTGTATCGTTTGTACGACAATGGCATGCCCCAGACTAGGTGTCGCCGCTAAAAGTGTCGCCTGAACACTTGGCAGCTACTACAATTATCAATGGCAAGCGGAAATCTGTACTTAGAAATGCGTCAGAGAAATGGCACGAAGAATATTAGAATATGATTAATATTACTATTGATCGACAACTAATATGTCATATCTATCTAACGCTTGCTACAAATGCATTTAAAGTGTAATATATATAGGATATGAGTAATTCAAAGGCTTGCATCAAGTCTATGATAATAGTAATTTAATAAAGTGTTTCTTCGCGAATGACTAACGTCGATTATTGTGCATTAGTATAATCTTTCCCCGGTGTCAGCATTCGGATTACCGGCGCCAGGGTCGCCGACCTGGTGCCCGCTGGCCGACACATGTGCGAGCGACACCGAGTGGACGTAACCAGTTCCTGTGAGCCTCTTACGACGCGGCCCACCAGGCTGTGTAGCGTTCCAAAAAAAATAACTACGTCATTATAACGTTAGCCTCTATATATATTAATATCTGCCATCTTTCTACTATGTGTTTGGTAGAGTTACATTACGACACTATACACGGTACACTCAGTGTATACATCGTGTTTCTGTATAAACACTAATGTATCTAATTTATTGTGATACGGTTATCAGTGTCGCATCAGCCACTGTGTGTGGATACTTTGTGTCTAAGTGTCTAAGTGTAGTTGACGAGTAAGAGACAAGAAAAGACCGTAAGTGTTAAAAGTACCACCATTAATGTTTGTACATTGACGTCGGTATTTCTATCGTAGTCTATTCCGTCGTCAATTGTACTACTTATATAATACCTATAACACAGTAAATCCAAGATTCACCTTCGCATTGTCTATGAAATATTTACAATATCATGCATGTTATATGAATAGATGCAAAAATCTCTTGTTAACGAGTGTAGGAGTGACGCCAGCTGGCAGACCTTGGGCGAGGACACAGTTATTATAACCAAGCAAGGCCTTGTAAGCTTTCTGCATGTGTTAAAGCATAGATAATATACCTACATTTTTTTTATCTGGACGCATTTTTATTTTGAACAATTTTATGAAGTTTTCCATTCTACTATAAGCAGTGACATGTGACAGTAAATAATAAAATAAATAATAAGTAATAAATTTTACCGTTTGCAGTATTAAAACTAGTTAATGAAAAATATTAAATGTATAACAATAAAAATGAAATGTTTAAGAAACGCTTACCACAATGTCTGTTACAAATATTTACACAATCGTATCTGATCTCCACCAAAGTCATAACAATGAAACTATCACGCTGTCGTGACACAACGCGCCTGCGCTTGCCGCTTCATTATTCTTTCCTAGAATAACTATTTGCAAAGTACTGTGGCTGATATTAGAGGTGGCCATTATGTTTCCATTAGCCCAGGCACAATATTTTATTTGAAATTGGATAAAAATTTATCTACAGGACTGACACAATCGACTTTTCTATGTAACTAAACTAAAAATGCTTGTAACTGCCTCATTGAGTAAATCATATTTAGATTAATTGATGCCAACAGAAACAATAGATAAACATCTACATAGCTGATATGTGTGCAGTAACTATGACATATAGCAGGCACGTGGATAGCTAGTTATGTCGATAGCGCAAGCACCGGCGACTCCGCCCCTGGCGTGCTGACGTCGCCGCTGTAACAACAATAGCCGGGCGCGTTGCATCAGCGCACGCGCACAAGCCCCTGCTCATTGCATAATTTCATTTGCGCCCATTTAAACATCTTTAAGCACTCAATGTACTATATTTACTTTCTCTATCACAAAACAATTATATAAATTTATCATGAATTACAACAAAAACAACATATTAAACATGTCAATACGATGCTATCTCATATATATGCAGTACTTAATTATAAACGAACTTAATTTTTAAAGACACGGTTTTGTAAACAAACTTATCTTGCCAACTTATTCTATTCATGAGGAAATATAATAATATATCTACAACCGATAAGAAATCAACTAAAATTATATACAATGTCATTGAAGAAAGCCAAATGTTATCAATGCACACGAGTTGAGTTACCTTGTGAAATGGTGATGTTTTTTTTGTATCAATTGTCTGCATTTGAAATGATATAAAAATACAAATTATCTTAATAAGAAAAATTGTAAAGTTTAATTTACATTCTTAAATAAAAAGAACAAAGAAGATTTAATTATTTTATATTAATGTGAAGCTAGAAATAACGATAATCCTTTGTAAGGTTCAAAACAACTTCCATTTAGGAATAAGGAAGTCAGATATCTTAGACATGGCTATCGGTTTTTCCTTTTTTACAGTGTGCACCGGGTGCGGTGCATACCATCATCTACAGACCTTATGTAGATACGCAAATACAAAATATTTTGTAATAAACTTAATTTAATAATCAAATCATATATTTGTAATGTTATAAATAAAATATGTACAACTGTAGATAAAAATGCCCAAGAAGACGTCAATGTCGTCAGTATTCGTTTTTAACGAAGGTCGTGTTATCATTGTAAGTAGATTATAATAAGTATACAGTACTTGTTATCAAAAAACACGCAAAATACTTCCTGGATCACAAGTAAAAAAATATTCAGTAAAAATTAGTACATTAAATCTTTTGAATTATTTCTCTCACTCTTAATTAACTTCTTGAATTCTTACATCAAAATAGTAATTGAGCAACTAATATAAATAATTAGATGCATTTTTTTCGAAAAGCTAGATCATTGATTGTACATATAAACATTTTCAAGTGTGGTGATAGAAACCAAACCTCTTTCACATAGTTTTCCTGCGATTTCAACAAGAAAATTATCTTTAAAAATCTTTTTAATATCTATATTGTAAAAGAAAAATACTTATTTAACAAAAATATACGTGTTTTATCTGCTCTATCGTCTACAACATATCTAAATTCTTGATAAACACAGATAACAAATCGGTTGCGGAAACCAAGGGCGGACGGCTGGCGCTAGTTGTGATTACAGTGATGCTGCACGTAAGATATTCGTGTCACTTACATTAGTTCTGAATAATTTAAGTCTAAAACTTTAAAGCTAAAAAAAAGCTTCACGCTATAACATGCATATATCAGGGTAGGCAGAGGGAACCTAGCGCTAAGACACTCCGCGTTTCCCATTTCCCACCGAATATTTCAAGGCATTGAGTGTTGAACACGTTTAACCCAACGCCGCGCTTTGTCTTGTTAGCAGAGCGAAGAAATGAAAATATGTATTAATAAACAAAAATTTATTTCACCTAGTGGGAATCGAACCCACAGCCGTCGCGATTACAGTCACTGTGCCACGACGGCCTCAATAACAATTGTTATGCGCATATTATAAATATACGTATATTTTTATATGTATATATAATTGTTTATTTCGTCACTGATCTAAAAACTCCGTTACATTTAGTATACTTTTTTGACTCTACGTAGCTTAGTTTGAAGGTTCGATATAATATAGCGTCGTGTTGAGCGTCGTTTCAACACAAACGACCTTCGCGGTCTATATTTAAAACGCGGAAGACATTGCGGCAGTAGAAGCTCGCTGATCACTCCTCGCTCTGTAAACAGTTAAGAAAATGGCAACCACGGAACAGTGTTTGTTTGTACGGCAATTACGGTGTACAGGCATACATTTATGTATTAAATATATAAAAAATCACCTTCACGCTGTATCCCACTTTCCACCAAATATTGGAGGCATTGCATGTTGAGTGGCAAAGTAAAGAAATGGAAATTTAATTTCAATAAATATTTCATTTAGTCGAGTGGGGATGGTACCCACAACCAGTCACGTTTACAGTCACACTTTGTGCCCCTGAGCCACGCCTGGCCTCAATTTATATATGTATGTACATATCTCTGTACGCCCTCAATTACGCACATAATATGAGCTATCGCCGTCAGCGTGTTTTGCGTTTTGACCTCTTTCTGAAATCGCAGTGTCGACCACCATGTTACCACTCGCTCACCGAGTGTTTATCCAACTTCTTACTAATATTATAGATGTATGTGAGGATGAATGTTTGTTCCAACTTTACGCAGAAACTACTGAACGGATTTAGATGAAACTTTGCAGTTATATAGCTTATACATCAGAATAACACATATACAATTTATGTAAAAAATTACAAATCATATGTGTAATTAAAAATCATAAATTATTATATTGCTTTGGAATGTATTAAATAAACAACCGTTAGCTTTCTCAATTCGTTTTTGCTTGACATCATTAACTAATACCTTTTTTTAAATGCGGTTACATAATTTATAATAACGATAAATATAAAGCAAAGTGTCTTAATTTAAACAGAAATTCGTAATAAGAACAGAACACTATATAATAATAAATATTCAGTATTAATTGTTCAAATTTAAATATATAATTATTTATTATGGGAGTAATGGCACCTCATGACGCTCTCCTCGACCTTAGTATTAAAACAATGACCTGCGAGGTTGCGATACCAGCTACGAGCTCGTATGTAGCGTAATGCGTATCGTTCAACGTTGTTTGTATTGTAATCGTCCATTACGTAAACAGTGTAAATCTACATATTTTTTTAGCTTTACGCTGTCCACGCTTGGAAGGGGGAACCTGGGAAACTAGTGTTGAAACACTCCCTTTCCATTAACACGCTTCCGTTTCGCACTTAAATGGCCTCAAATATATATATATTATGGAAAACAGGTGCGTTGGTGGCCGACAAGGTGGAGATAGACGCGCTTTTTGAAGGTACCCATATCGTATCGATCTGGAAACACCGCCGCGGGTATGCCATTCCACAGTTCCGTGGCGCGTGGAAGGAAGTTCCTGCGAAACCGCACAGTAGTGGAGTGCCAGGCCTCCAGGTGGAGTGGATGATATTTAAGCTTGTGACGTATTGTACGGTAAGAAAATTCGGCGGCAGGTAACACTTCAAATAGTTCTTCAGAACACTCCCCATGATAAATGCGGGAGAGAACGCACAATGAAGAGACGTCTCTACGCAAAGCCAAAGTGTCAAGCCTTTCAGAGATCTTGGATCCCCCAAATCAGATATTTCCACCCCTATATATTTTAGTTTAATTACATTAAAACACAGTTGAATGATATTATAATTTGATTGATTGAGAGCAACATTACTTGTAACGGAAAAATAACACAACAAATTATTCTATTTGATAATTTGGAACACGATACAATATCAAAGCGGGTCGGTTTTGTAGGTCGCACACACTTGACGTTCGATGTTATAAAAAAAAACTGGAAATTTTAATGGTTACTTGATAGCTGATAGAGCAATTTGCATATCTCCCAAATTAGTTACGGCTTTTGTTGTTTATAGTATACAAATATAGCATGCTTGCATGCCACAAATATTTATATATTAGATACTTTTCGTCTTAGATTTATCTTTATAAATGATCATCGATCGAATGGACAAGCGGAACGGGCTGTACCAGCTTATTCAAGTAGGCACGGCACTGTGGCATCGCGTTGTGCAATAGCAAATATAGGTTACATCCATACGGCCGACCTAGATACGGCGATTGCATTAGGCACTGATGTCCTTTATGCCGACGCGGCTATACGTTACGTAAATTCTTCTTTCTATTCATATTATATTAACGAATGAACATAATTTGAGATTATTCATTTGAAATTCAATATCAACATAATAAAATTTAAACCAATCTACGTATGGAAATATCTGAGTTTTTCCTGGTTTGTGGTTAAAGTCGAAATGTGATGTCGCTATGGTTCGCACGAACTTCAGTTTTATTGTCGTTCTATCTCGCTCTCCGGGTCATCGCCCTGCACCACACGACTCCCTCGTTCTAATAACCCTGTGCATATCGGTAGCATGATACATTATCATTTTCGTGGTACACAAATTATGTATCTTCGATGTGCATTCGCCAAATTTCCATATAAATTTGAGCACATGGCGTTGCGTGTGGGTGTTCAGTTCACACACCCCATCCTGGCGACCTTGGTGCGGTCAAAAACATCGAACTTGGAGGCATTGACCAGCAAATAAAAAGAGAATCTCTACTATGTAATCATTGATCACGTTAAAAAATTATTTATACCAGTTTGCACATTAAATAAGGGCAAAGGAAGCGTTTAACTTGCGTGTCACACGACATTGGGGGTAATTAAATAATTCATGCTTTTCACGTTGATAAAAATTATTTGATACTATATTGAATTTATATGTATTTATTTTAATTTATAAATTTAATTTACATTTATTTATAATCTGCCGCGTGCGGGATACAGCGTGAAGCCGAAAAAAAAAAACTTTATTAGTAGCTTACTGCTTACTTTACTTGCTAGAATGTATTAAAACAGTTGTAATTAGAACCAATAAATGTAAAACTATAGTTATTACGTGCGACTTTACTTTGATAATTTCAAATACACGCAATTGAAATTCGTATCCTAGCGAATTCCACGTCACATATAGAGCAAAATTAGATCGGCGGGTGTATTTTTCTTAGTATTAATGCGCGTCTCGAGGCGATGTAGCGGTGGCGGGCCGCCGGTGGATAGATGTAGTCAATACGTTTTTTAACCGGCATCGGTCGGGCATTGACTCGGTTGCCGGGGCACTGCCCGTTCTTGACAGTTCAAATGTTTACACTTTACATCTCGAAGGATCACTCGCCACTCACTTCAACAGACTCCGATTCTGCGGTATGCATGTATGTATGTACGTGAACTACTGTTATTGTGACGTCATCTCTGGTAACGTCGTAACTGTATTACTTAAATAAATACAAAGAACAATTTAATTTGCAAATTTTAGTGATTTAAATTGAATGATCACTTGTATCGAATAAATAACGTTTCAAAGTAATATTTGGTGAATACTTATGTGGTGCCGGTGCCGGTGCCGGTGCCAGTACCTTTATACGGAGCGGCGGTCGGCGGTCGGCGAGTACCAGCGGCGCGGGCGTAACAATAGCGCGGCGAGTGCATCAGACGCGATAATGAGTGATCCCGCGGGTTCAACAAACTTCCCACTTTACAAGTCAAATAAAGTTTATGCGACATCCATTCTGTAACATAGCAAAGTACTCCAAAAATAAACCACCTCAAGTAATATATTACGTAGTTTCACGCGCTTGACGATTTGCCAAATGTCAGTGTCGTCGGTTGCAAAATGCCTAATTGTCCGCTCGGAGCCAGATTGGACGTCGCCATCAACTATTGAACTACAGATTAATTTGAGATAATTGCGGTTAGATATAGCAGGGATGTTGGGAGCGGCTTGAAGAAAAAGTGAAATTGTAACAAGTCAGAACCAGTCGAGGTCGGTGACCAGCGGGGCGTCTCTACGACGGTCGGCGGATGCCCCACTGGCTGATTCATCAGTACTTAGTCCTCACTACCACCTTACCCGATCGACGCCAGGACCTCTGACTCATATATATGCGGTCTTTTGTCATGATTTTTGAACAGCGTGCCATAACCGACTTTTCGTATGTCTTACTTGCCTTGGTCAGTCACCTTGCGACATTTGTATTTTGTCACTATGAAGTCGCTATTTCGTGTTTATAATAACGTAAATAATAAGTCGGTTTAATATGACAATAATTTACATTTACATTAACCAAAACGAAAAATATATTCATGTCATCTTTGTAATACTACATTAAATTACTTTTGAATAATGTAAATTTGCAAGTGTAATTCGAGTTACAAATGTTTTTTTTAATTAAAATAGCCTAGCTATTAGCCAGTAAAATTGCAATAAAATGCAACAGAAACGATATAATTTCTGAGAAGGACACAAGGCAAATGTACGCATCGAGTTCCTTGCCCGCTATTTTTCTTATAACATAGGCAGGTAGAGGTTATAGGCGTGCTATGTGTTGGGATAAACAAGTGGAAAAGGCGAGGCGAGCGAGGGTTGTGTGGCATGAAGAGAACGACGAATGTATGGCTTTCGAACTATTTATATGGAATGGAGATTTTATTCAATAACTTTCATATGTTTACGCATTATCAATAAGTGATATTATACTTCATATTTATAGAAAATAATCAATAAAAATAAATTTCATATTAATGAGATATACATTATATAATATTTAATAGTTATTACAACAATATTCATTCAAGTGCATTATCTGTATTAATGTAATATTTGATGTGAAGTTCAACAAATACCAACAAAATGCTAGCCAGGGGGTAGTTATGGTATGTAGTTCAGTTCAGTGACCTCGAAGGCTCGTAGCCTCCATGTCATCATGGGGTGCATTACGACGCATTTCATATTAACTCCTCGCCCGGCTCAGGTATAATTCTGTCTCTTTTTATTTTGTAACTTTATTATGTTATTCTCAATATTAATAAAACAATATAAAATTAATATTTTATACTTTAATAAAAACATCTTTAACGTATCCCCATATATTGTTTGAGTTTTTTTTCAATTTCTCACTGAAGTTTGGAAAACTTTTGTTCTCTTAACATAAAAGGTGTGTTTGTAAACATATGAATTGCGTGATTCTTTGTCAAAGCGTGTTTTCAACTCTAGGCAGCCCACGTGAAACGTGACTAAACTTCGTATAGAGCTGTTTGCCTTTTGTTTTCATAAATTATTTAGTTGATAACTTTTTTTTTGTAGTAATTTTGACGCCAACGAATTTAATATTGAAAATGAAAAGTATCCTGAATCAATCGGCAGTTGCATAGTTAATTTTTACGAATTATCAACGTACTTTGCCGCATACAAACACGACGAGGGCCTATGCAGTACATCAGTGCATGCATCTAAACATCAGCCTTCCTCGTTCTCACCTCGGCTAGAGAGGGATGCCACCAAAACAACTTCTCTAGCCGCGTCGTCAAGTAAATAAAGAGAAGGTCACTTGAACGAAACAGACTTATGTGCAGCGGCGAGCCAAACAGAGATGCAATGAAAACAAATCAATAAGTCATCTCGTTTCGCCGAAGAAAGAGACGGTGCAATAACAAACCGGCATTGATGCGGCGTCGCGTTATTCGCCGGTAGCATGCAAATTTAAACTCTATTACGTAGTGTTGAGATGGTATTTTGTGTAAACAGTGTCTTGTTTATCTATGTTCTAGAACGTAATCTTTGTTGATGGAAGATCCCGTTATTAAATTCTCTCGGTTAAACAAGTGCTTAATTAAACTTTTTTTTGTATATTTATGTACACAAGTTTATATATACCTACTATCATAAAATTAAATTAATATATGTTATATTGGATATTTAATTTATAATACAAACTTATAACTATTATTATCTATGCATAATAAATACTAGGAATGCTTAATATATATTTGCAATAAGAGGTAAAGCTACTGAGTTGCAAATGAGTTGTGTTGCTAACCGGTAACCCACCCACTTCACCCAATGTATATTTTAACCCCCTACCTACACGTGAATCTTGCTATCCCTCTCTCTTTCTCTCTCTGTCTCTATTCAACCAAAAAATCCTGAAATTACGCGATAGTACTACTTCATGCAGATAGTTAAATAAAATGAAGATTATTATAAAAATTTATAAACACAAATATTTTATATTAATTCAGTTAACGAGCGTAAGACCTAAATAAACGTTCTAATTACAGACAGATAAAACCACGATGAGAGTCAACTTGTGTTTGCATCTCGGCCAATTGCCACATGCACTATATTGTCACTAAATAAATGTATAATAAATAAATGTATAGTAAATATATGTATTATAGCTTCTGTGCCTCATCCAACTGTACTCTGTTGCACACATTCAAGTCGGCTGGCACGTGTAAAGCGTACAGACGGCACACTATTGCGCCGGCGGGGACCGCCATTACGAGATAAAAGTATTTATAAGTGTTGACTGCAGGTTGCAGAAGTGGATTTGCGATCGTGTTAGAGAACAAAACTACTGCTGATTACATAATAACCGATAACCAATCATAATTGATAAAGGAATGATCCAGAATCATCGCATTAACATATTATATGACATTACATAATAAATAACTAAACATATAAAATTAAATAAATATAGATAATTAGTAGGATGTTTTTAAAAAATGTGTTATCATAATAGCGCTTAATAAAGTTTGGTTTGTGAGACCTAGTTTGTAATGGCTGTACTATTGAAGGCCAGAAGTAGGTCAACGGTGCAGTGAGGGACGCGCCCTCGCCGCACCCACCCTCTGTTTGCGAGGGAAGGTGAGTCATTCAGATGAAATATTAGACCATTCTTAAATATATTATTTGCATTATACATATTGTATATAAATATGTATGTAACTGTCTTACTCTACATATAACTGGGAGCTCTCTACAATATAAATAAGAACTTCCGTTCTTTTATAATGCGGCATAAATGAAGTATTTGATTGACTTAATTGGTGATTTCTTTTCTGTTTTGCCGCATAAACCTTACTGAGAAGGTAAACTGCATTTCATTTGACATTTGCGTTTTACAAGGCTCAAGTAATAATACTTTGTTAATATTGTATAAACATACGATATATTGTAAATGATAGCAATATTATTCCACATAAGTACATTATGAACGTGTACCCTATTTGGAAATATGAACGGATAAGAAAAAATATATATCATTTTAATGTTTACAAGAGATTTAGAATAATGTATATATAATATAATATAAGTTAAATTACTTAAGTGAATGCATAAAAAACTTACTTTTAATGTTTTATAGTTCCTAGTTTACTTGAATAACAATATCCTTTGTCTCGGTGACTCCCAATGATATTGTTTAGTTATAACAAACACGATTCAATATCCACTGACTCGATTGTGACTCACATGATTTCCAAGTTTCAACCAATAACTGCTTATTCTGAAAATACATGTTTTCAGAGATATAGATAAATTTGACCTCTGACAGATCTTATTTCCAATTTTTATATTCTGAAAATACATATTTTCAAAGATAAATTTTTATCTGTGAGAGATCTTGCTTCCTATTTTAATTTAACTTACCGCTTTTGTAATAGCAGACAGTTCATCTTCAAGGACAGACTGGCATATATGCAATTAACTATGCACGTTCAACGTGTTTCTTATTTAAAATCTATAATATCTCTGCAAAATTGAAACAAAGAAGTAGCAACCTTCGTAAGCCACCCTTGGCCGTGGTATTGCGACCTAGATGGCAGCACCGCGGTCCCCCCTCGTCTCTGACCTGACCCAGTTCTATATGCATTTGATATAACTTCAGTACCCCGGCGTGGAGCGCCTGTGCTGCTCTCTAGGACGCGTCGCCCGAGCCTTCTGATAATCATTATTCCACAATTCTACTGCTGTCCATAACAATGAAATTTAGAATAATACATGTTTTATCTAGGCTTAGAACTTGTCAAATATTTATATGTGAATTTGTTTTATAAATATAAAGAAACTGTGTCTCGGTCTGCAACGATTTAATTTAATCAAACATAAAGTAACATTGAACTGAAGGCCACAGTAAAATCTTTGGCATAGCTCACTAATCTCTCACCTTGCCCTGATATCAATAAATTATTTCTTCATATGCCATCACTTTTATTTACATTAAATTAAATTCATTTATGCCTTCGCATGTAGCTCTCTCTACCTTTGACATTTGTAGCTATTCATATAATTATTATTATACTAACTAATTTGGGTCTTAAATGTGGATTTATTGTGGATCATTCAAATATGGGAAAATTTCAATGATGTATTTACGTAAGCCACTATCTTATTGCGGAAAGTATATATATAGATGGCATTTACAAACAATGTGACTCGAAGAGAGTAGGTACACTAAGACATCTGTGTCACCTCGGACGACAGGCGGGTGTGGCGAGTGGCAGCGGACGGCGGCCGCCAGCAACACACGAGGCGCGAGGGAGTGAGCCGTTGCGACATCGACAAGGCCGCGACCTAGAGTCGTTTCCGTGCGATACTTCTCAGCTCATTTATTCTTTATTTTAGCTGGATTGACTGTTATAATTAATTAAAAAAAAATCTATTGTTTCAGATAAACAGCGTTGTCTTCAAATGTTCATGGCGAGGTTGCGGCCACTACACCTCTACACGTATTTCCATCGAAGCGCACATCAGACAAACACATTTGGGGTATATATCCTATATTTGTTTATTAGTTAGCTATATACGTAATTGATTATATAATAGCGTGAACTATGATACAACCTTGAACAATAATCCTCGTCTTCCTAAGCGACATACCTACAGTACATGTATACATTACCTTTGTGATTGCCAACTAAAATTCACGTGATATTAGTAAAGCAGAAATGTAATGCAATGAGTTTATATGTTTTTCTTTTACCTACTCAATATTCAAAACATAGTATTATGAAAATCTGTTAACGTTATTATTCAATTGCAATTTCCTGTATCAAACAAGGTTACAATGTACTCGCGATAGCTGTACCTGATTTGCATCATCTGCATCCAGTTAGTTTAAATATCTACACAAAATGTTTCAGACAAATAATATAAACTGCCAACGTTTATTTTATACTTTTTAATAAATGTGTCACACATTTAAAGGTTATGTTTATAATTTCATAAGTAGGTATATGTATTAAATGTTGATTGAAAAGCCAGCCCTTACTGACCCGGAAGCAGCCACGTTTCGTGACAAGGTTGTCCGCTGCCAGGCTCGAGCTCGTTACACACAAGGTCATCATCACATCGAGATCTTACATAACTATATTCTGATGCAGTTTTAATATTGATAACTTCATATATGAATTTTGTAAATTGAATCATAAATACTGGATTGTAATTGTCAATATTAGTCTACAACAGCAAAAAAAAAATATGCATGATAATATAAAAATTATTTAATAGACTACATTACACTATCAGGTGTGTGTATATATATAGATAATAGATAATATCAGATGTGTGTATATAATAGGTAGATAATAGATATCGGCATTATCAGCCTAAATTCTGTATACTATATACATCTAATTTTAGTATATCAAATTATGAATGAATAGAAAAATTGCTAGGATCGCTTAGAATTTTTAACGTTTTGCTAAATTATAAGATTAATATCATCTCTTCCAGGCCAAAAAATGAGGATCAAAGTGATCACGAGGAAGAATTTTATTATAACGAGGTAGCTGCACCTGCTCCGCCACCCACTCTTTCCCACCGAGACATGTGCCGTCCACCGCACGAGGACCCCGACTATCAGCGGCAGCTCGTCGGTTCCTTCAGACAAGGGCTGCTGTCGACGTTACAGAATGGTTCTGCAAGACCCATAAGCATTCCCGTAACGCATTCCTGGTCCAGCTCAAGCTCACCGGTAAGTTTACCAAATAAACAATTGATTGCCTAGATTTTAAAAAACGAAATAATATACACTGTAATATAAATAGTTGTCACAATATAGTCTTCATTTGAAACTTCTTCCAAGATTTCATAAGCTTATTTTTTCAGAAGCACCTAAAGATCTCCGGCGTAAGCAGCTCACCAGGCAGCCCGGGCAGGCGTCCTCGCTCCGATAATAAGAAATGTCGCAAGGTTTACGGCATGGATCAGCGTGACCTGTGGTGTACTCAATGCAAATGGAAGAAAGCGTGTACGCGTTTTGGTGACTAGCCCGTGCGTCGCTCGTGCGCCTCCTCGCGTGCAGCACAAGTAAAGTGAACAGTTGATACTCTTTACCGTGGACACTTTGAGTATTCCATGTGGGTGACTTGACTCCGTTGTCCGGCATGTGATTTATTGAGAATAAGTTGAGATAATATATTATGAACGTGTTTTTATTTAAGCTTATACGGAGTAAATTTATTATAAATATATTGAATAGATATAATGTTTAAGGGAGACATATTTTTCTCTATGAATGTGGCTCGTATTTTGACTGCGAAATGGACATTGCCCACGTATTTTTGTAGCGCGGTAGAATTGCCTTTACTGTGACGCGCATACTATAGCTGTGTGTCGCTCTCGGTCGGAGACTGTGAATATTAGTATTAAGAGCACTAGCTTTAAGGTTAGACTGAAATTATGCGTGGCAGTGCGAAAACATTGGCCGAGTATGGCGTACGTACGGCATTTACCTCATAAATTTACTTTAAAAAGTATCTTTTGAATTGTAAAATTTCACTGGCACTGAACTTTTAACTCTCTTTATGTAAAACATTTTTTGTGGCAGAAAGCTCAGACATTTCAAAATTATTTAATTAAATCCGCTGCTCTATCTATGAATAATAAATAAATTTGTTTGTAAATACAAACGTTACATACGCATCTATTAAGATTTTAAATCCAACAAAACATAAAAGCGTTGATTTTATGATATATATTATAGATTTTGTAATAAAAGTTGAATAATGATAAGTAATGAGCAATAATAATTTAGTGAAGGCTTCGTAATGTGAATTATATCTTGTAAGAAGTCGGTAAATCCGTCCACGTCTTCAGCTATATTATATCGAATGCCTACAGCTGCATCCTACCGTATCGTAACTCCTCGATCCAGTGTTTTCATACTGCTGTCGCCCTCGCCGCGCACTCACGCGCCGATACCAAGTCGACAAAATGGAAAAGCATTCCAGTCGCAATAACTTCAGTGATACCTATCACTAAATATATGTTTTGACTGAATTAATAGATAATAACTAATAAAAACATATTGTAATAACTTAACCTTAGTTCAGTAAGATATCTCAGATTCGAGTAAAAGACTACACAAATTAGACTTAAATTTTTATGAACATATCTGTATGGTATACATTGTTGGTCTTATCAGAACAAGATGACAGTACTCAGCTCGCTTCGTTGCGCGTGCGCACCTCATTTATGTCGTCCACAGCCAGCGAAGCGATAAACGAGTGTAATCTTATCAACGGTACGAGTGAGGAGCCAAGGCTATGACGTCTTATGAAATGTAACATTTGGAAAGGAAATCATAGTTTTGTTAAAGGATCGCTGATGCGTATGCGCTTGTTACCACTGTGTGCAACTAAAGAATAACTGAACAAGAAGTTGTGATAACCTATACAATGTTGTATTATAAGTTAAATATATATGTATATATATATATATTATATACCAGCTATAAGCAACGACGCCACGGAGACGGAGACGGCGGCAGCGTGTGTCCAAAAGGAATGTAATGGCTATATAAAGATTCTGAGGAAGGAAGCGCGGTGTATTCGGGTTGACATGTCGAATGCAAAAATGTGATATAAGAAAGAAACAAGACAAAAGAAACGGATAAGGGCGATTGCGAAATGCAATATTATTTTTAAGTATTATTATATTACTATATTTGTAAATAGATAATTTTATTAAAAAGATATATTTAATATATTCTATAAAAAGTAAGCAATTTTCGGATATGTACATAAATTAAAGTGATATTTCTGTATTTAACTCTTACTTAATGTGATCGTTAAATAAAATTTTGTACTGTATCACTATTATTAATTTAAATACAACAGATGAAATATAAATATCTATTTTTCTCGTATTAAAACAGCGCGGTTTTTCTAATGTAATTTCATTAATTCAAATATATTATTAAAAAAGGAATTTCTTAATAAGATATTATCAATGACAGAGTAAAGACTTGTCTGTGCCAATTTCGTAGGATTATGAGTTTGTTGAAGCTATTTCTAAATCTTTTCGGATTGTTTCATTTAGAACTCCATTTTTATTTGTTTGTCATAAAGTTAATTTTTAATACATTTATTTTATTTTAAATCATGAAAATCTGGTTTTGATTTAAGCATATATAAAATGTAGATACATTTTTTAAATTGTCCGTTTGTCTTGATACAAACAGCTGATGATGATGTTTGTAGTACAACTACTATCAACACGTTATCACGTTTTCCCTTCATCTTAATTATTTTTTATCTATCAATTTTTGTCAATGTTACATTTAGCCCTTAGATGTGCGTTATTATGCAAATTTCAGAACAATTTCTTGCCAGAATCATTATCAATTCTTCAGCGTTAAATTTTTTTATTTAAAAAACTCCGACCCAAAATACCACTACTTCATATCGTCAAAATGCTATTTGCTCTTAAGCTGTTGCGATGAACAAGGCTTTCGATTTAAAAAGTCGCATCTAAATCGGTTTATTCATTTAGGAGCTACGGTGCTACAGGCAGTCGGCCTCCATTCTTCAAATCACCTTGAGTTCACACACTGAACAAGTGCGGTTGTGATACCTCCCTCACGTCGTAGCTGACGACACCATTAGCAATTATTTGAGGCAATCGAAATTACGCGCCCCTCGTACCAAATTAAAATGATCCCATCTAGAATAAGGCGACAACTCAGCTAGCGATTTGACAACTGCCATATTGTAAGGACTTAGATGTAATTGCAATTATTTTAAATTAGCTGTTAGTGATATTTTAAGTTGAAGTCATAACGTAGTATTGGATTATTTTAAGTACAATAAAAAATATATATATCGCCTACTCGTAGGACCCACTTTTCTGGCACTAACGTAACACCGAAAACATCAAAGGCATTAATTACCAAATTAACCATTCTTCTTTAATTATAGTAATTGTTATCTTACTTAAAATTTTATGTAATTTTAAGTATAATATTTATGAAGATTCGCTAAAAAACCAAACTTGATCTTAACATTATTATCTCGGAGCTGTTTCGAATCTTATCTTTCGCTGTATCGAATACACAATTTAATGCCAAACGGTTGCGGTTGGCGTAATTTGTAATATAATACTTATTATAAATGTAAAAAGTAATATTTTGTTTACGTCATAATTCACCGATTTTATTATAAAAATGAAAAAAAAACATGTAATTAATGCAACCCCCAAAACCAAGTGGTGCTATATACCCTACTTGGTGATTTGTTTTTCAGATCTCAATTTATTTTGAAGCTATTAGAATTATATATTAAAATTTATGTTTATTTAGCGATAGCTCTACTATTTTTTTTCTATATAATAGATAAATACGATTTGTATTTTTAATTATTTTTACATAAAGACAATTTTATTTTTCTAAGCAATGTGTACATAGTTTTACGTACCTATTAATTTATTTAGCCAAAATTTTGCTCAATATTGTATACACTCGACACCAAAGTCATAATAGTAAAATAATACTTAACATGTTCAGTACAAAAAAAGCATAATTTTACAGAAATATGAAATACATTTACAATTAAACATATAAGTTTACAGAATTGCAAATATCTACAAATGAATTTATTCAGTGAAGATATACAACGATACTATTTTTTTAATGACATACATCACAAACAAGGCATTCAGACGTCTCTTTTCTATAGTTAGGATTAGAGAGCCTGATACGAGCCCTAGTCCCGTCTAAGTCTATATTTCGTAATATTTTTGCTTTTACTGGATCGCGTGTTATTAGATGTTTTTATAAAAGAGTGTATTTAATTTATTATTAATATATTTGTAATGTGCTGAAAATAAGCGAGATATGTATGTCGTCGCTTGATATTACATCCGTCTACATTTAAAGTTTATTTTATTTAAGTTAAGAAATAATTAATTATTATTTAGTTAATCAAAAATCAACTTTTATTGTACTTAGCGAAAGAGTACCTTTATATAGACAATCGAGTGTTTCTATAAGAGAGAGAGAGAGAGAGAGAGAGGCAAGAAAATTTAACAACCTGATTGTAGAATTATAAACCAGGTATTTTACTTTTTTAAAATCACACATGTAAATTAATAATAATTTAATAATAAAAGTATTAGGATATATTATTTTAATGACGATGCTGTACAACTATGCATGTAAATATGTTAACTAAGACAACTTCTAACATCTAAAATTTTGATTTCTGTTAAGTCTTGTTTTTTTTTTTAAGATTTGTATAATATCAACACAAGTGTAAGCAATATTATCTTCAAGTTGTTGAACGATAACTATTTGTATGTATCAATATGTATATAAATCTAAGCGTGGATATAATAATGATACCGGTTTTATTAATGTGTCTTTTTAAGTATTCTTAATATAAATAATTCAAAATTATATAAGTTGTAACAATGATATAATAACTTTTTCAGATCCTTAAAAATAACACATTGTTGCGAATCTGAAATCGTCCATTATTTCAATATCCATATGTTAAATTGGTTTTAGTGTATCTAGTAATAAAGCATGTAAACATATACTTTTACGACTTATGAAAACCACACTACGATATTATACACCAAGACTAATAACATATTATGTGGGCAATAAAATTTTATAAAAATATGTCTCCTATAAGTAAATACAACTCGTGTAATGATTTCAATATAGGACGCGAGATACATAGACATTAGATCTTCAGATTAACATTAAAAAAAATGTCGTTATCGCATAGGCAATTAAAAATCGTCTGCCAATATATTTGCGTTGGTGTTCTGCCATAAATAATAAAGTCTATTTTATACATATGTACATGGATAGGGGTGTTGTGTTTGAAGCAGCGGTCAGATTTAGTTTCTCCGCAATGCCTGGGTAATAAGAAAAATTATTTAGTTAAATGCCTCTTGACTTGATGATATGCACATTTACTTAATGCTAGCATATCGTTGACGCATCGGCTCCATAGTTACCATTAGCTTTAAGTTTTTAAAGTTTGAATTTATTATTATTATCAATTTGAAAGATCGTTCTCCTTTATTAAAAAATAATGAATTTGAAATGTTATATTTTGATCATAAAATGTAGGCGTATTTCCATGTTGTCAATATCACAGCAGTTTTTATCGCCACTGTCAGCTCGGTCCCTCAGAATATATATTTTTGACTGTTTACATTTATGAGCAGAATTCAATTAGTTTTTTAATGAATATAACGCAATTTGTTTTTGCTTCACGTTCTACTCAAACATTTGAAACGGAATAGAATTGTAAAATTAGATTAACTAGCTGGCAGTTAACCTACTGTGATATTAATAATTTTATTTATTAATCTTCTAGATTATTATTTATAATTTAATGTTACATTTGAGCGTGTATCTAGGTACTGAGATCCTGTTAGATGTAGAGCGATGTTACTTGAACTGTACCTAATGCGAAGGTCCAGAATGTGTTCCAAATTGATCATTTTTAAATTATAAATATTTTATAGAAATGTTTTGTTAATGATTACTATTGAAATTGTTTATGAAATTTCTTATATACTGTAATATTACGCATACAATAATTGTAAACGTCACATATATATTTGTAAACAGATTAAATATACGCTCGGAGCTCTCTATGCGTGCCGTGCGGTGGGTGCAATGATAATTATTTTTTGCACTGGCAGCACTATATCCGAATCACTCAACTGTGAAACGTCAGGTGTCTACTCATTAAAAACAATGTTGCCGTTCTAACGAAAGTTTATGATAAATTTAAATTAATTCATATAGACTACATGTCTATATTATTATACCTCAATTAATTTTAGAATGAATTTATGTCTTGAAAAATATATAACGATTATTAGTAACACTGTGGCATTATTTCGTTATCCTTTTCTTCTCGATGCTTTTTAAGGATTTTTTCGCATTATTTTTATCATAAAAAATATTTTGACAAAAATATTATATATATGTACGAAAAAATCTCTACAATAGCGAATATTTTTCCACAAATGTATCATATCTTCAACTATAAGTATTGTATGGAACAACTCTTGACCTTATATTTATTTCATCATGTTATTAATTGATATAAATTTACAAATATAAAATTTAGATTAAACAAAATTGTTTTAATAACTACCTTAACCTACAAAATACACTAAATAACGATATTAAATTATTTGTGATATTGACTCGAAAGTGATATAATGTAGGTGCCTATTTTGCAAGATTGAACTCTTTGTGCCATTGCCATTGCCAGGGCTCGTTGTTAAAATTAAACTGGAATTAAATGGACTCTTATCTCTATATTAAAATTCACGAGATGTCGAGATTCATCATGAAACGACAGTGCAAATTTTACACTTTAAAAAGTAGCTTTTAAATAATTAAATATCGCTGCAACAAAAGTTTCGCCGTTTCGTCTGTCATTCCAAAAAAAATTCTTTATTCAAGTTCATATTGATATAAATTTACACGATATTATAACACCTATAAAGAATTTTAATTTTGTTGTTCGTATATTTCATATGTACGGGATGATCACTGGAACAGTTGGGCCAATTTTTATGGGACCTTTATTGAAAGATACAGAAGTTGTGAAGCTACATATAGCTATTTATCCCGGAATTCCCGAGGGATTGGGGCTTACGTAGAAAAATTGGGTTTCTAGTACGTACCTACCTACTGCCTTTCTAAGGCAGGCAGTACTTACTGGTGTTGGGTGTTCGCGCATAGAAACTTTCAGTCTTTATAAAATAACGAAAATGTGGCTACTAACGGCTCTTAGGTGATTAGGTAAAAGCTTGAAGGCAGTTAGTTAATTTGTATCCAAAAAAGCTGTTTATTTTGACAAGCTTTTATTTATTTTATAAACCTAGACAAGTTTCGGGAGTGTGTTTTCAAATATATTCATTTATTCACTTTATAACTTACAATAAATATAAACAACTTATTTAAATTAATTGTGACAGGGTTAACCTTATAATGCTTTAAATTTTTGATTTCACATGTGTTTTCGATATTCTAGCCATCTCTTGAATCTTAGGTTTTACGAAATTACATATTACTAAGGTAATAGACTCTATATAATAGAGAGTACTGCGCGATATAAGTACGTTGTGTTCAGTTATGAAAGACAGTTTTTTATTGTCATTAATCAGGGAGAAGTTTTATACATTAGAAAGTACAATTATAATTAACCGCGACAGAAAACTAAGATAGGATTATGTTTTCTGAGTGTTTACGTTTGTGACGAATAAAACAAAATTTCTTTAGAACTTATTTACGAGATGTAAAACCAGTATTTACTCATACTTCAATTTAGATTTATAATTAAAGTTGGAAGCATTATAAAATTCAAATTTTAAGTATTTCCCACCTCATTTGATGATATATATATTTTTTTTTTCGAATGGATTTAATTGCTGTTGACCTGGATTGGTCTTAACAGCGTCACCGGGCGGGTATATTTGATGATATAATGTTCGTAAAATTTTTAAATGAACAATCCGAGTTTCATATTGACAGCAAGAATGTCAATGTCAATTATGGAAATATCATCTTTGAGATATCTGTGTAATTAGGGACAAGGTATATAATAAAAGTATCGATACTGCATATGAATATAGTATCGATACTTTCATGAGTGTAATATCGAAAAAAAGTATCATACTCATAAAAGTATCAATACTTCGAAGTATCGAGAACTTTCTTAGAGCGTAATGCGTATATACCAGCACGTCAATATAAGTCAGTAAGTAACGTAATCACGTCACTGACATCGACATTACTTGAGTAGTTTCCGTAGGACAGAACATAAATATTAAATAGTTAAAAAACACGCTTCAGTGAAAAAATACTCAATTTTTTTAACTCTACTACTACTTACGCATAAAAGTATCGATGCTTTGAGCTATCGAGTATAAAATATTTTCGAACCATTTTTGTGATAATTTTCGAAATTTTTTCAGAGTACTTAGTAGTATTGTAACTGATGTTGCTATCACAAGGATGAGCGGAAAGACCAAGTTAGTGGGATAATTTTTTCGATACGATACCTATTAAAAAGTACTTGATAAGTACAAGTGTCGAATACAACATATCGGTATCGAAAGGCGATATACTCGATACCATAAAGTATCGATAGTTTTTTCGTGTCTATATGTGTAATGTTGTTTATTGAATACTGAGTGATTGTTAAGTTTATATATTGTGTCACAAACTAAATATTAGTCATGATTGTTTAATTTAATTATTTTTACTTTTAACTCTATTGCTTTCAAATTTAAGTAAACTAATAACACACTGATCGTCATTAACTAACAAGATTCAACAATGGGCGCAGTATTAGGTTTATGTTCAGCAGCTCAGGTAATGCTAATCAATAAACATTCTTTGTTCGTGTTAGCCAATTAACCAATTTTTTATATTATGAAATTTATGTCTGTGTATAACAAACATTAAACTAATATGATATAAAAAAAATCACAAATTATGTTCTTATTTCGTGATTATATATATTGTTTTTATATTATAAAATTAATAATTTTTATTTATATTATATATATTACACAATTACACAATTGTGCTTATACAATTATTGTATAAGCACATTTTTAAAAGAAAATTGTCATTGTAAGATTTTTTTACTATATGTCAACTAATTAAATTACAGTTGGCTTGCTGCTGTGGTAGTGCAGCATGCTCCCTTTGCTGTTCTGCATGCCCTTCATGCGCCAATTCGACTTCTACTCGTCTCATGTACACCCTCATGCTACTACTAACAGTGGTAGTGGCTTGTATTACTTTAGCTCCTGGATTACATGAAGAAATGAAAAAAGTAAGATTTACAAGAACTAAAATTTAAAAGAAAAAAGTAGTTACTAAATAATATTGTAGTGTAAAAAAAATCAAAAAATTTTAGAGGCATTGCACACTGAGTAGCAAAATTCAAAGCCGCGCTGTGCCTCAACACCAGAGGGAAGATGTCATTTATAGTCACACTTTGGGCCCTTACCCTACACCTGGAACCTTTTTGTAGGCTTTTTTTAGGCAGAGGGAACCTCGGTGTTAAGACACTCAGTTCCCCACTTTCTGCCAAATTCTGGAGGCATTGCATGTTGAGTGGCAGAACTTATAATTTTAGATATTAATATGAAATATAATCTAATTAAACCTTTATGATGAGAGGAAATCATTAAATTGTTTGTCATATTTACATGTTATTAAAACATTTTAGGTACCATTTTGTGAAAATTCTACAGGGATAGTACCAGGAAGCTTTAAAGTAAACTGTGATCAAGCTGTTGGATATTTGGCTGTTTATAGGTAAAACTAAGTTTCAAAGTAAATATTGTGGTGCTATCACCAAATGAAATTCTTTTTTGTATAATTTACCCTATATCTAGTGCCTTAACACTCATTTTATAAAATCTCAGGAGGGTCAAACATTAAAATGGAATGAATATTAGCAATGTTATGTTAAAATTTTTAAAAAAT
>JBAIZZ010000173.1:795210-842179 GCA_037355905.1 Heliconius aoede | reverse complement strand
TGTATAGAATGCTAATATTTGCATGTTGGCACGCTCACTGAGAGCAGGGTATGATTCCATAGAGGGTGATGGGGGCGAATCAGGCGAGGAGACGAAGGTGTTCGACAATGAAGGCGACGGTGTGGCCTACTCGTGGACCTTCTTCCACGTCATGTTCGCGCTGGCTACGCTTTATATCATGATGACACTCACCAATTGGTACAAGTAAGTAGATTTTGTTTATTTCTAAAGCTTTGTTTAAAATGTATGTATTGGATTTAAATTATGAGCTTTGTCGAGTAGGGGGTTGAATACATAAGCAAAATTAATTGTAAGTCACAGTTCTGAGCATTTTATATAGACTTCATTTTAAAGAACTAGAGGCGTAATATTTTCTTGAAGTATCTATTTTATTTTGTCTATCAAAATATTGTGGTATTCAATAGATTTTATAAAAGAATAACATTCTAACATACCATAACAAATGATATATTTTATCAATATTTCCCACAGCCCGAGTTCCCAGCTGTCAAAAGAGAATGTGGCATCCATGTGGATCAAGATCACGTCGTCGTGGCTCTGTATCGGCCTCTACGCGTGGACCCTGGTCGCACCCGCCGTGTTCCCTGACCGCGACTTCAACTAAAATTTGTTATTTAGTCTTGGCTTCAATAAAATATACAATATTCCTCGGAAAAGTTAAATAGTGGCACTTTAGATCTAGTCTGGAGTTTTATTATTTTCTTGTTACAAAATAAAAACAGCATATTTTTGCTTATTAAATTAGTTTTAATACTTATAATATCAAAGTAGAATTCAAAATATGTATAAAAATTACACTTTAAAAGTCTTATATTACTAATATTAGTGCCAGGACATATTATAGTAATTGAGATTCTTTTGTAAAATTAAGCTTCTTTATTCATTAATGGATCTCATTTTTTTCATAAACTAGCATACTTTCTCCAAATCTTTAAAATATTCTATCTTGCATTCTGTTTTAATTATTTCGCTATTTCTTCACCTTTATTTAATTATCGAATTTAAAACATGATTCTAGCTTTAATTGTTACAAATAAAATATTCATTATATATCATTAAAATATTTATATTATATATATAATATATATATTTTAATATATATATAATATATATTAAAATATTATATATCATTAAATGCAATGTAAACAATTGTATTTTTAAGTAAACATTTTAGTTTGTACCAAGTGTTTTTTTTATCAAATTCCTCAATAGGTTACAATCTTTTAAGTTCATTATCTTTTTCAACTATGTACTTTATAAGCTTCGCATATCTTTTAAGTAACTTTCTCCAATAACATGTTACATCTTTATCTGTGAGATTATCCCAAATATGTTGATATCCTCTTTCAGAAATTTCTTTTGCTAATTTGTCATTATCTTTAAAATATATTATTAGTTTTGTAATTTCTTCCTGACTGGCTTTTGGACTGATTGGTACATAATGTACCCAAGGTTTCAAAGAAGGGTAAAAAAATTCCAACCACTCATCACCAACATGGAATACTAACGATTTACATAAAAATAAATGCTTTAAACGGAAACTTGCTGCTACACCTCTGTAGTTGAACAAATATTTATATTTGCAGTGGTCTTCAAATGACACTTCCGCTGCCGGAGGGGCATGTAGAGTATCCTGAAAATTTTTAAAAATTAAACACTATGTTGAGAAGATACTTGCATAGGTACAAATAGGTGTGTTGAGAAAATGAGTGATGATAGAAATGTTTGTAACGCAATAGTGAGTGTTTCTGTCAAAAAGAGGCAGGGGAACGACTTTCAAGAAACCATTACCAATGATGTTAGATGAAGACCATGTAAATAGCTTGAGGATCCTCTAGGTGTCATGTATGAAGAGGTTGATGACAGTGGAGGAGGTGAAAGAAATATCCAGAGATGGTTGTGTTTGACATTCCATTCTCTAGGGCTACCCTGCTAGAAATATATTGTGAAGTTAAAAGAATATAAATAAAGTTCATATAAAAAGCTTACTGAATCAGATTTCCAAGCTTGGTTCTTGGTGTATTGAGCATCTACGAGTTCTGGATGTGATCTACTCAATAATATTAAATTATCTCGTTCTGCGCTAGTTCTTGATCCTCGAAAGAAAACTTTTTCTTGTTTCTCCTCCCATGGCCATCTGCATTTTTAAAATATTTTTTACATAGTCTTACTGAATTTGCCAAAATTAATAATAATACATGGCATAGTTATTCATTTTTAAGTAATGTTTGTGTAGCAATGCATTCTTACTTTTTAGCAGCTGCAGAAATTGATATTCTATGTTTGTCCCACCTCCCTATTCCAGTCGGGTATAACTGTATAGCTGGTCCACCTTCCCAAAAACTCCATGTGGGATACATTATGTCATAGTAATCTTTTGTCTATATAACAGAATGTAACTTATGTTAAACACAAAGGATTGTCAGTAGATGTAAACAGACTAGAAAAGTTTTTAACTTTATTAATTTTTAACAAAAAGAGAAACCAAGTTCACTACAAGCAAACTAAAAAGTAAAACAAAATTTTACAAAGATTGTATAATTTTGAAATAGGTGCCAAGTAAAAGAAACGGGCTTAGTAATTAATTTAAAGTATCTGTAAATAAATATTGTAGTAAAGTTGTAGCATTAGCTTGACACCAACTTCAAAATTATAAAAACTTTGCAAAATTATTTTTTTCTTTTTAATTTGTTGTTTGTAGTTGGTTTCTCTTTTTGTTAAAAATTAATTTATTTTACGATTTTAAGTGATGAGTAAATGTTAAAAGGATGCTTCTCAAACAAGTAGGTGATGGTCTTATGTACTTCAATTTTAATTAGATATTATTTTTGTGCAAACTAACAATTTGGTATATTGACAAGAACATATATAGTACATACATACATACACGAAACTTAAAATATAATAACAATTATCAAGCTTGTACAGATAAGCTGTAATCATAATCTCTAATAACATAGTAATGCTAAGCTTAACCTTACTAAATGAGAAAACTGGTGCTTTTGTATGTCCCCAAGCCTGGTTGAGTTGTGGCCAATCTCTTGTATTAACAGCTAATTCCATATTGGGAAGTTTAGGTGCAAGAATTTTTAAATAATGTTCAACACCACTACACCTAGCTGGGAAATGACAGTCTTTAGCTCGGAATAACTTGCCATCAATTATCTGTAATTGTATAAATTTCTTTTCTACACAAATATTCCATGTTGCATTTATATACATTTAATGACAAAATGCATTAGTTACTTACTTGATATTTAGTACCTTTTGCAACAGCTATATTAAACATTTCTTTTGTTATTCCTTCACGAAATGGTTGAAGGTCTTTATTTATTACCTCTTTGTGACAACTACAATTTGCCTGAATACACGGATTGTATTTAGATATAGCAAGTTCCAATATTTTAGAAAAATCCGCGTCCCTGTCATTCATTTCTAGAAAAACATAATTTGAATGAATTAATGTACGGCAAATACGTGGTAAACTTAATGCTGTATCCCGCACACAGCAGGGTAGGCAGAGGGAACCTTGGTGTTAAGACACTCCGTTCCCCACTTTCTGCCGAATTCTGGAGGCAATGCGTGTTGAGTGGCAGAACTCAACGCCGCGCATTGCCTCGACACCAGAGCGAAGAAAAATGGAAATATAAACGTAAATAAATATTTCACTTCCTCGAGAGGGAATCGAACCCACAACCGTCGCGTTTACGCGCGACACCCTTGTGTCACTGCGCCACGGTGCTGCATGGTAAACAACAGTATATAATTTGATACCTGTACGTACCTTTGCTGTATTTGTTATGGTTTTCAAAACATGTTCCATCTTTTGCACAATATTCATCATCATTATTACAATGAATAAGAACAATTAAATGAAATAAGCAAAAATATTGTGTAATATTATTCATTTTCGAATAATACATTTCATATAATTTAGATTTTGCGGCAAAGTACAAAAACAAATAGAAGTTTGAGATGTCGTTGTCAGAATTTGACGGTCACTACCACAGAATATATATACCCAAAGGTATAGGTCACTAGATTAAAATTAAGGAATACAGAGAATATCAGTTGAATGCAACAGAAGACACAAGTTTAATTCGGTGCTTACTCTAAATCAAGGAACGTATACTCCATAACATAATTCTTAATACATTCTTTTACCTATTTTCCATTAAAAAATATCGCTATACTTAAAACGCTCAGAGGATTTGTCAGCATTGAAAAATCGTTGCAATGTGACATCTGATAGAGAAAGAAAATACTTTAGGTATTATAATATATAAAGATATATTATATTAATTCAGAACTTAATGCACATGTTTCCGCAAAATAAAAAAACTTACTTTAGAGGCCGTCGTGGCGCAGTGGCACAAGGGTGGCACGATAATATTATAGTAAGTTTTCTTAATATTACATATATTGTATATTATATAAAAACTAAGATAATATTTAAACTCAGTAAACATTAAAGAAATTAAAACCAGTCGTGGCGTAAGGGCACAAGTCTGTGACTATTAACGCGATATGTTGTGGGTTCGATCCCCACTCGAGGAAATGAAATCTTTAATATTTTCATTTCTCCTGGAGTCGAGTCAACCCACAATGTCTCAAGAATTGCTAATTTATAAAAAAAATAAAAAAAATTAACGTAAAAAATGTAAAAAAGTGGTGTCTCATTCATGATGAAATAAAATGCATAAGAGTATCAATAATATTATATTTTATTATTAAAATGTAGTACATAATTGTATATATGCACAATTTCATTTCCTAGAAAAAGAAAAATATATAAATGCAGCTAGATTTCATTTAAATGTTTACTAAGAATAGCACCTGAACCTTCTGACAAGGCCGTTACCAAAATACAAAAATCATTCCAAAATTAAGGAACAAATAACAAATCTAAGTAATTTATTTTATTTACTGGTTGCTGTTATTTAATTTTTTTAATATTTTATTTATTAAGTTTACGTTCAAGCTGTTCAGCAATGGCTTCAAGAAAATCTTCAGTATTCAAGTACATTCCCTCTTTAGTGTTGGCCATTCCATGAATGCAGATGACTAGATCTTTGGTCATTTTGCCACCGTCAATGCACTCAACACATGCCTACGGACGGACGGACAAACCAAAAAATACCATTAGCAATATTGAAAATAAGTTGTAGAAAATAAATTTAATATTATATATTACAAAATTAATATTATAAAGTACCGCGTTGAATTCCTCTCTCAACATGTTGGTTAAAAATTGGATGGAAAGTGGAGAATTGAGTGTCTTATTATTTGCTAATTTTCATAATTTCACACATAAACAACTATAATAATATTTGCATATAACAATAATTGCTATGTAAACTTATGTGCAATTTCATTTGAATTGCTGACATATATGATAACTGAGTAATTCAGGATGTTATTATCTTAATCACTTAGATAAAAAAGCTAAATGTAGCTTTAATGAAAATATTTTTTAAATTAATAAAAATAAGGTGTTTAAGAATTCTTATACATTAAAATATTGAAGTAAAAAATTTCAATATATTATTATTATTATATATATATAAATTTTCATTTAATACATACTGACGGGTCAATGAGAATTCGCATCGCGTAACGATTGTGAGTTTGATTCCTAGTTAGGGATATTAATTATTTTAATTTCCCCTCTTTGGTAACGACACAAAACGCGACGTTGAATTCAACACATCATATCTGGAAAGTGGGGAATGAAGTAGACATACATTAGGTTCCCTTCTGCTTACGCCGCTATATGACGGATACAGCGTGAAGTCAAAAAAAATTATATACCTCTTCCAAACCAACAGCAAAACGTTCCAAATCAGGTGTTCCGTCCAACTTAGCACGATGTACCAGACCACGAGTCCACGCGTATATAGATGCGACGGGGTTTGTGGAAGTAGGCTTGCCCTGTTGGTGCATGCGGTAGTGACGCGTCACTGTGCCGTGCGCTGCCTCCGACTCGACTGTACGTCCGTCTGGGCACATGAGGACTGAGGTCATCATGCCTAGGGAACCGTAGCCCTATAATAATATTATAGATTATATTTTGATTTATTAAAAACAGTTTTCTCCTATAAATCTCGTAGATATCGATTCACTAAAAAATATTTTCTCTTACAACCAACTTACAGTATAAGTTAAAAAACAATAGATTTTTTAATAAGTAATAACTATTTCCAGGATTTAACAACTCAGATAGTAGTAATTTTTAACTAAATTGATACTAACTAAAACAATATGACATGTAAAAATTAAAAAAAATTGTACCTGTGCTACAACATCAGATTGCACATCACCATCATAGTTCTTGCAAGCCCAAACAAAACCACCTGAACCCTTAAGTGCCTGTGCTACCATGTCATCAATTAACCGGTGTTCATACCAAATCTTAGCTTCTTCAAATTGTTTCTTATAGTTACTGCAATTTATTGTCAATTAAAATATTTAATATATATTATAATTTTTCAAGACAAATATTATAATATTTTAAAATGTCAAATTAAATCAACAAGTTAATTGTTTTAACTCCACAAGACATATGTTGAAAAAATAATAGTTAAAACAAACTGTTTCGTTTTCTGTTTCTTTATTGCAGTTAAAAAATTACCTGTCATAGATTTCTTGGAAAATATCCTTAAAGCGGCCGTCGTATCTTTTCAAAATCGTATTTTTTGTAGACAAATAAAGTGGCCACTTCTTTTGTAAGGCTACCTGTAAGAAAAAAAAGCTTATAGAAAAAAGAATAAATTTGGAATGTAGTTTGAAAATGTTTTTTTTTTATTTTACCTGGAAGCTAGAGTGCGCGAAGGCACGAATGGATTCGTCAGTATTGTACATGGCCATAGCCACACCAGGTGATTTGTAATCGTACAATAGTCGCTTCTCTACAGAACCATCTTCCGCTGTGAATACCAACTCCATCTATATAAGCAAACATCTATTAAAACTTAGGAGGCGAAAGTTATAAAATTATCCAATTTATGTTTAATCATATATATATTTTTTGTTTGTATAAAGCAACAAATAAAATAGAATGAAGAAATTTTAAGCACCTGTAATTCCATAATTAAGAGTCATATGCAATGTATAAAAACCTTTATAAAATAATTAATTTGTCATCAATTAAAATTATTTTGTATTCATGTCATACCTTGCCAGGTCTAGTAATAACAATGTCTTGGGCCTTATACTGGTCACCGTGAGCGTGACGACCGATAACAATACCGCTCGTCCATCCAGGAACTACACGAGGAATGCTTTTACACAGAATGGGTTCACGGAACACGGTACCTCCGAGAATATTTCTTATAGTTCCATTTGGGCTAAGCCACATTTTCTTTAGCTTGAATTCTGAAATTACCAAAAATCACCATACATCAGAATCCCGATTAACCGGACTAATTAATTAGTCCAGTTAGTAGTAGGTAGTCATTTGGATATTCGAATATACAAAAAAAAAGCCTGGTTTTGTACATATGTGGCACAAAATTGTTATATGTACAACAAGTACATATCAACAAAAATCTATGTTTATTACCATTTTCGACATACGATTTTTGTACGTAATATTTATGTACATATAAATTTTCTTAGTTTTCATTGTCCGCATAATCGCGAATCCATGTAACTGAGGGCCGGATAATCGAGTCTCTACTGTACTTTAATATATTTTAGGAGTGAAAAAATAGTGTAAAAAATAATATACGTTTATTTTCATTTAAATTTACTTTTAATAAATCTGATTATGAGTATCATTAAATAAATAATTGTTGTATTTACATAATTTTCATTATGAATTATTCTGAGTTCTATTCAAAGTAATTACTCCACCAGTAATTAAATGAATTTTTAAAAAGTGTAAAAATTATAAGTCACTATTTTATATGGTCATATACCTTCCACTCGCTGTTCGTCAGGTGTAATGGTAGCGCACTTAATACCAACGTTGTGTTTCAGAATAGCATGCGCCGCATCGATTGTGACCTGGTCATCAGTGGCGTCGCGGTGCGGGAGACCCAAATCGAAGTACAGGCTTTCTAGCTATAAAAAAAAAGTAAGGAAAAATATAGATAGAAACTGTATGTGATTTTCATAGAATCACTTACAATTTATTTTAGCTATCACATAAAAGGATACAAGCTTGTGACTGTAAATGTGAAAAGCTGTGTGTTTGATTCCCACTCGAGGAAATGAAATAATTAATAATTAATAAAAGTTATTATAATCATACTGACAAAAAAATCTAAGTCAAAATTATTTTAATATCAAAAAAATGTCAATATCTATTAGCTAAAGTTGTAAATAGTGTAAAACAATGCTCCAGTAAACTAATGATAAGAAAGTCATAACACAAAATGATAACTTGCATTAGTGATAAAGGTTAAACACTGGTGTAGATAAAGATATATTTAAAGAAGAACAATTAAATAGAATGAACGAAAATATCATAAAGGTTAAAAAATAGCTAAGCTTTTAAAATACAGATGTGTGTGAATCATATATGGACAAAACAACAATCATGAGCTACAAAAACCTGTTCCTTTTTAATAAATTTTACATGTCCCCATTCTATTTGCTGCTGTGAAACAACTGTCATTATAGTGGTATCAGTGTTTTAAAAAATATTTTTATAGAATATAGAAAAATTATAACTCAAACTATTGCATATTTATAAATACTAGAAATAATTATCTTTGTCCACACTATAAGACACTGTGGCCACTTCTTTACTTTACATTTGAATTTGCAACATATATTTTGAGTGGCAGAATGTTATTCATTCCTGGGAATAAGGATCAAGCCCACAAGCAGTGTGTTACTACTGTGCCATCCCACTACATCAGAATCAATCATTTTGATACATTTCAATAGTTAATAAAAAAATCTAGTTTAATCACCAGAGCAGTAAGCAGAGCAGTAGTGTAAGTAAGCATTGGGACATAAAATATTCACAGTACAACCACTCTAAAGAAAATCTTAAACTCTAAAAGAAAGTATAATGAATTTAAAAAACTTTAAATAAAATGTAAATCCACATATAAATTTATATGGAAACTTTCATACATAATAATATTTTGCAAATGTTATATGCCAAATTATAAAAATAGAACATAACAACAAAGCACATGTAAGCAAATATGATATAAAATAAATGACGTAGGATACCAATTAAACTAGTGATCTTTAACAAGTCTAATATAAGTTTGCGATCTGTACTCTATATACTTACATAATTTAGTATTTGAAAGATGATGGTATTTAATATTTCAATTATAAAAAAATATTATGAATATTAAATATTCCTGTTATTATTTGTAGTAGATTAATTTGAATTTATAAGTGATGATTATTAATATTTACCTTGACATAAGGAAATATAAGCTTTTCTTTAATTTTCTCCCAAATGATTCTTGTCATCTCATCACCATCCATTTCCACAACAGGCTTTGAGGCTACAACTCTTTTTGAAGCATCTAAAATAAAAGTTTCATCATAAATTTTATATTCATCAATGCAAAAGGTATTCTTATTGAAAAATGTAAAAATACATTTAGTATCCTGTCAAAAAGTTATTGATTTAAATGTTTTTATCAACATTTCTTATTATTTGTTTATAAGAAGTGAGTTTATAAGAAGTAAGGCTTAAGATAACTTTTTTTACATAAATTTTAATAATAATGAGTAAATTAGTAGCAAAATCAAATAAACGTGATCATATTTTACGTAATTGATCATAAAAATACTATTTGTTATTTATTTTTATAAACTAAAATACTTACAATTCCTCGTAGATGTAATAGTTTGATAAGAAACATATTTAAATAAGTGTTTAATATTATTTCCAGCCATTTCGATGAATAGTTATAAAACACGCTAAGGAACAAGTAGTCAAAGTCAAACTACTTTTTTAAAAGTAGCAATTTAACGTCCACGACTCGACAGCCCCGCGACCGGCGTGTGTGTATACGTGTCAGTACACCAGTTGTTCGTACGCGCGCACTGTATCTGTATGCAGGGATGTGTATACAAATAAATTTCGCCACAGAGTAATCATTTGAACAGACATCTCGTATAATTTATAATTATATCAATTTAAAATACTTTGTTCAATAATATTGTTTTAAAATAAACAATTTATGGTTAAGTAACAGGGACGACGAGTAAGTAACTTTAACGAATTCTTCAAATGTACTTTTCTACAGACGAAGTCGCTGGCATAGCGAGTAACCACGATTGTGACTTGTCACATCTACGAAGTGTGTGACTCTATGCACCGAGTGAGAGCGAACGAGGCCGGCCGGCGGCGGCCAGCTCCATCCGACGCTCTTGTTCGCTGCAATAATAATATTTGGGGCTTTCTGTGCGGCTTGGTTGACTATCAGCGTTGTTCAAGCTTACTGACGACTTGTTTAAATATTATTCGACATTTTATTCCACATTTCACACACTACGTGTATAAGAAATATCAAACAGAGGAAAAAGATTTATGTGATACATTTTCTGGAAGTACAGATGTTAATTGGTTATCGTATTTTCAGTATATATTAAGGTAAGATAAATGATTATTTATTACAAATATTGAACATTTTCGTTTATAAATATTGTTAATTTGCCTGGCTAAATCTTAATAGTATTAGATCTTGTTAATTTCTACCAATTATGTATTTATACCATGTGTTAATTTTTTTTTACAATTAATAATTAAAAACAATTGTTTTGTATTGTAGCTCAGTTATAAACAATAATAATATTTTTTTAGAACCCTTGGGCTATTAAATGAATTAAAACTAGTATTTAATGTAGCTTATCGTCCAAACAAGTTGAGAGATAACGGAAGGTTAACAAATCCACTGCACTGTTATATATTGAAATGTTGACGATTTTGAGCTGTTTATTTTTTTTTATTAAGGGCAAAATTTTTTATTAAATCTGAATAGTTTACTTATAATTATGAAAATGTTGATTTAATGGAGTATCAAAAAACACATAAATGTGTCTCAAAACGACGTTGGTAAAAGCTGAATTAAATAGATAACAGTTTTTAGTCTTTTGATTTCTATTTTATAATATAATTCAATCGTAAAGAACGTAATAACAAATCATACATATAGCCTCCACATGTATAATTAGGTGAGAATTTCGTTGCAAAGTTGCAGCGATAAATAACGCCTTTAATACATGAGTGATTGTCTGCTTGTTGACATTGAAAAAGAATCATAGTCTTTTAGGGTTACTTGAACCCCATAAAGAGAAATCTAATGATGTTAAATCACATGATGTAATTCTGATAACAGTAACGAGCCAGTACACGACCTATGTTTAAAATATTAAATTTAAATTGAACTACAAGAAAATATCATATTTTTCTACATACGTGCATTACCTCAATCATATAACGTAAATAAATATACAAGGTTATCTGGAAGCAGATAAAAAAATATATATATAATAAAATTAATGTCTTATATCTTATACACTATAAAGAACACAAATTTATTTTAGACTGATTCAACTAGAGCTAGAATAAAATGTGCGGCTGCGTGAGAATTCTCCGCATAGGAAAGCCGCTACCCAAATCATGGCAACAGAGACGCTTTACCACATCGTCACCTCCACAGCCAGTTCAAGGTGTACCATACACAAAATTAAGTGTAGGAGTACCTAAAGAGATATGGCAAAATGAACGCAGGTATGATAGATAATTTAAATAATATAATCGGCCATTGTTAAGAAATTACAGTAAGGAACTAGTCGTGGCCACCCTTAAGTAAGCTGTACATGGTGCACAGGTTTCATTTTAGGATTCCATAGGGCGCCAACATCTCGTCGACCGATATGGATACCTCCAACTGTCGTTATTGATTTCTGGATAAAGTTCTTTGGACCAGAAAGAAATTCATTAGAATATTTTGCCCTTTTCACAATCCGGCTACATTTAATGTTCACACGGAACGTGGTAAAGTGATGTGGCTTAAGATTTTATAGTAGGTACAATATAAGACTAACTCAAATTTCTGTCTGATTGCCTCAATTAAACAGATGTTGATACAGTTGTTAGATATCTTTATATATATTCACAATGAAAGAATATAAAAATTGTTTTGGCAATATTTTTTTTAATGTTAAATTGAAATTTTCTATGACAATTATGTATAATATTTGTTTTTAGGGTTTCAATTGTACCTGCAGTAGTTAATAAACTGGTTAAAAAAGGATTTAGTGTGAATATTGAAGAAAATGCTGGAGTCACTGCCAATTTTCCTAACAGAATATATGAAGAGGCTGGAGCAAAAATATGTAGCTTAAAGGATACTTATCAATCAAGTAAACCTTTTATTATTACAATAAAATTATTAACTACTTAGACTAGTCGAGTGGTGGAGCTCAACACCGCGCTTTGCTTCGTTATCAGAAAGAGGAAATAAAATATTAAATATTTCATTTCCTCGAGTGGAACTCGAACCCACAAGCTGTGGCAGTTACAGTAACCTGCGCCACGGTTGGTCTCGCCATAATATTGTTTTTCTTTATCTCAATTAAAAATATTTTTGTCTTATTTTGAAATTTCTTTATTTTCTTTACCTTATTTAAAAGGTATTCATGTTTGTTCATTTTTTACAGATATTATTTTAAAAGTCCGTCCATTAACTGAAGGCGAGTTACAAAACGTTCAAGATGAATCCACCCTTATATCATTTTTGTACCCTGCTCAAAACCAGAATCTTATACAAAAATTGGCGGCTAAAAAAGTCAATGCATTTGGTAAGTTTATAAAGTGACATTTTAAGCTAAATCTTTAAAAGTAGGCCCCATCTTGACGCACACATCAAATGTCTGACTGTCCATTTCCTTGAGTGGAAATAACATAGAACCCCTGTCCCTAGTGCCTCTGCACCATGACTGGCCTCAACTTCCTTTGTAACTTAGATATGATATAAATAATTTTAAGTAAACCATGTATTTATTAACTAATATAATATTTCTTTAGCAATGGATTGCATTCCTCGCATTAGCCGCGCGCAAGTGTTCGACGCCTTAAGCTCGATGGCCAACGTGGCGGGATATCGGGCCGTCATTGAAGCCGCTGCTTATTTCCCACGCTTTTTTTCGGGTAAGTAAGAAATTGAAATAAGAAACATAAATATTATGACGTTATGCATAATTCTAAAGTCTAATTAAGCGTTATAATTGAAAACACGGATAATCGAGTATCTACCAGGATATTAGCTCCATAACTGTAACTATCGGACAGTAGGTAGTAAATAGAGATAAGTACTACTAGAAATATATAAACCACAAACATCACAAACTTTCAATAATAGATTAAATAAAAATGCTGAACCACCTTAAAGTTTAGCTTTTGAACTTTTTGCGCATTCTACACTCGGGAAGACAATATTAAAAAGTAAGAAAGATCGTTAAATCCAGCTGCAGCTAACTTAAGACTAGCCTTAACTTAATACTGTATGTATTATGCTTTGCGGATAAAAGCGTCACAATCAATACGACCAATTATTTAATCAGGTCAGATGACAGCAGCGGGGCGCGTGCCGCCGTGCCGCGTGCTGGTGGTGGGCGGCGGCGTGGCGGGGCTGGCGGCGGCCGCGCAGGCGCGCTGCATGGGCGCCGCCGTGCGCGCCTTCGACACGCGCCCCGCTGTGCGCGAGCAGGTCGAGAGCTTGGGGGCGCAGTTTATTACTATGGATGTTAAGGTTTGTTATTGATTGTTGTCACTTTTAAATTCATGGGTCGTTTTTATTGGATGTATTTTTCAGCAGCAGCTACTAGCAACATGTTAGTTATAGGAATGATTTTTGATATGGAATATTGGATATAAGGATGTATTTAAAATTTAACTTTAATTGTAGTAGCTTAAAAAAAACTCAAATCCGTCCAGTATTTCTAATAATGTTCAAAGAGACAGACAAAATTTTTGATATGTAGAGATATTATGTTACTATTTTTTATCTACCTAAATATATTTTTCGTAAAAATATTTAATGTAAATACACATTGTTAATAACTTTTGTATGATAGCATAAATTGATAATGGATAATATAATTTTATGCTTGTTTATTTTGGTTATATATTTATACACTGAAGCAATTAGAGCAATACCTCCAACTAAGGTCACAGATTAAATGAGTAAATACTTGCATCATATTCAGAATATATAGTTTACTATGGCTTAAAAATCGTATAAATTGTTAAAGTTTAAGTTGTTTTGAAAGATCGAAAATAAGCACAATTATAATAACTATTTTCTCATATAATTTCTCACTCATTTATGAGACATGAAAGGGAGCTATGAGTGTGGACTTAAATACTACTTGAAAGAATTTAAAAACAAGCTACTATTAATTTTATAATATTTGAAAGTTTGTTAGGATGTTATAGTTTTATTATTAGGATTAGCAGATAAGAGATTTTCATTAAAATCTTAAAAATAGTAACATAATATTAAAATAATGAAAAGTAGATATGTTAAAAAGCTGAATCTACTTTATTCGCGACATAATAAGATACTACTCACCCCCAACTGCAGTCTGATAAAATGCTCATTATGAGATAACAAGTTATTGATGATACATTATTACTTTTATAATGATAAACATTGTTTTACAACTTATCATTATAAAAATATAATATATAACTATTAGGTATGGATCAAGAGTTGTATAGTGGGTTTTTAAATTAACGCCTATTGTACCTACTAAGTATATATAATATCAATATATTGATTGATCAATACATTATATTATTTTAAACTGTAAAGTTGTTGCCATCCTTACTTGGGGAAATTAATTATTTTTATTTTCCTGCCAAGTCACCGGGGTGGATTAATAACGAGATTTTAATGTGGTTTAATTTTCATTTGTATAATAAATACACTACTAAATACAGAAGCAATAAGAAAAGACATTTTTTACTTTAGTTCCGTATATATTGTATTATATGTTACGTGTACGTTAGTATGTTTAAAAAACGTAATAAATAGTTTGAAATGGTACATAATTAATAGATAAAAAAAAAATTATAACTATAAAATTTTCTGCCAAATTAAAATTTATTAGTGTGGGACAAAGATGCAGACCATCTGTGGCCAGTAATGACCAATAAATATAATAATGTACAATATTGTTGTATGGACTCTTTAATTGATGCATCATGCATTATCGTGATCGTTGCGGCTAAAGTATTATCTTACAGTCATGAATGTACTTCTAAAGTTGATTTGTAAATATGAAATACATAAAGTAATCTCGCTGTTATAATTTTTTGTATTCGTTGAAAATAATCAAATATCATATAAATATAAGTTAATATAGAGATAAAAGAAAATAAAATATATATTACATTTCATTTTATTTTATCAAAAATTTACTTATTTCCATTTTTCATTATGGTTACAATATGTTGTTTAAAATTTACGTTGGTCACGAATTAATGAATTCGTCCAACCAGTCTATTTATAAATCCACCTCACAAAAATGGTCGTTGAACTTTTATTTTGCGTCGTGGACTGTCAAAACGATCTTTGTATTGAGTTTCATATCGTGTTTATTGCTAGAGAAAATAAGATATAAATGATAAAAATCACATTATCTCTATCAAAACCCCCGCAATCGATAAACATTATAATCTAATATTTGGAAACTGTGTACGTGACTTGCTTACTAACTTTTCCTTATCGATTTCTTTAGAAATCCTTGTAAACAATGTATGTATGATGATATTTTTAATATGATTTAATGTTATATACATATTTTCAAGGTCTATGTCGTAATATGAACAAAACAATTCGCGAGTATCTTGATAGCAAATGTATATATGCACAGATTCTATGTAAATAACTACAGATATCTTCGTAACTGAAGCAACTATAGTATCTATAATATATGAAATGCACTACAATAATATTTTACTTTTTTTAAATATTTTTAACAATCAAATAATTTCGAATTGTAATATTTTTCGTATGTACGAGGCCTAAAATTTTGGTTATTATCATGCAAATTTTAAGTAACAGGATCTTTGACTTCATCAATCACTACGGGCTATTTATTACAAAGTGGTCGAAATGTCGGGTTTCCAAAAATATACAGCGCATGATTAATCTGGTTTTCATTTTTTTTTTGTTTTACGTATTATTATAGGAAGAAGGTGCCGGTGCAGGTGGTTATGCCAAGGAAATGAGTGAGGAGTTCCTCAACGCGGAACGGGCTCTCCTGGGCAAAGAGGCTCGCACATCCGATGTAGTTATTAGTACAGCTCTCATCCCTGGCAAGCCTGCGCCTTTGCTTATATTAGAAGTAAGTTAAATTAATGAAGCAAGTCTTTTGTTTGAAAAAAAATTCTGCAATCTCGTTAATACGGAATCTAAACTAACTTAAGAGATAATTACGATTTTTAAATGCAAGAAAATGGTACGAGTGGTATCTATGCGATTTCTTTCTAGGATGCAATTAAAGACATGGCGCCAGGCAGTGTCATTGTGGACTTGGCAGCAGAAATGGGGGGAAATATACAAACTACAACCAAGGGCCAGATTACCAAAGTGCACGACGTCACCCACATCGGTCTTACTGACTTGCCCAGTAGAATGCCCGCTCATGCTTCTACGCTATATGCTAATAACATATCCGCATTTTTGTTGAGTTTGGGTAAGTTGCCAACGAAAGTTATATTATGTTAATCAAAATTCAGTCCTGTTTTATTTTAAGTATTCGGTCACCCACGCTTAGTGTTGTTATTCTACGCCATTACTTATTGTAAATATTAAGTAACAGTGTTCACAACGCTAGATGTATAATGTAAATACTGCTTATTTAGGTACTATACATGTTTTTCACCTTTTTGCTGTATCCTGCGTGTAGCAGGCAGAGGCAACCTACTGTTAAGACACTCCGTTCTCCATTTACCGCCGAATTTTCGTGACATTGTGTGTTGAGTGGCGGATCTCAACGCCGCAGTTTTGCCTTGGTGCCAAAGAGAAGAAATGAAAATATGAACGATCCTCCCCTCAGTAGGAATTGATCCCGCAACCATCACGCAACGTGGTACACGCACCTGTGTCACAACGGCAGCTAACGGTTCTCAGTATAGACATTAGTATCATAATTATTACTACATATGGAGTAAATTAAAAACTATAAATTTAAAATTAATGAATACACATATGGCATACGAATTTCGAGCATTGACCCCATAAACAGACATTGTGCTACAAGTATGTCAAACTGGTTTTGCAAAAACAAAATTGTTTTCATCAAACTTTTTACATTTGTAGGTACTTGCTTCGTAAGTCTTAAATTTCTTTAATAAATTTCGTTTACCTGTATCAATTATTTATCTGTATATATAATCTAATAAAGTTATCTAAAATGCAATGATAACATTAGCTTATTAAATCGCATTAAAAACATTACTGATATGTATGCAACAAGCAAAAAAATATTTGATAGTAAAATGTTCATACGTTTTAGTCACACAAATACAGGAAATGTTGTTATTTAAGTACATAGTGTTTTATCAGTATTCTGACTAAATATACTATATTAGCTATATTATTTGCTATTTTAGATTCAAATATTTATTTTTGCCTCGAACCTAAAGAGATTTTGTTGCGATTTTTTCTTAATTCATTGAAGGATACAATACTTTATCAACTGATATCACATTGTTATGTACTAAGAATTAGATATGAAATAATGCTTAAGTTCCTTTATACAAATAAAAGAATATTATTTATATTCTATTTAGGGTGTTTCCGTTGTGGAAAAGAACGCGCGTATTGGAGAAGACCATATAATAGATTGACAATATCTATCCCGCTTATAGCAAGGTACGAAGAGGGAATAGAGTGTTAAGACACTTCGATTCCCACGCACCGTCCAATTTTTGTGATATTACACGTAGAGCCAGGATTGGAAAATAAATCATTCCCTCGAGTGGGAACCGAACTTACAATCAGTTGCTGTGCTGTTGCGCTACAACGGTATCTATTTATTTACAGACTATAGAATATAGATAGATTGGTGTATCTAATAAAAAATGAAGAATTTTTAAAAAAATCATGAAACTGGAATTACTGGCTTCGTCTGTGTCGGATAGTGCATTTATCGAGATATATTAAAGACTTGTATTAGACCACATTAAACGTTTCGATGTAACTCACTATATCTGCGGTCAATTACCAGAGGGTATTATGTGTGAAACACAACTCTTAGTTGTTTCCATTCGATCAAGCAGGCGAAGCCGCTGATGAAAATTTTACTAAGATGTTTATTTACACAGGTACAAACGACCATTTCCACATTAATCTCGAAGATGAAGTGACTCGTGGATCTATAGTGCTAAAGGCAGGGGAACTGCTATGGCCGCCACCGCCGGCCCCGAGCATGCCGCCCGCGGAAGCTTCCAAAGCAGCCGCCGCTGTCAAAGTTGAACCACCTAGGTTGAATCCTTTTAATGAAACGTTGAAGGATACGTTTTTATATTCCACTGGTAAGTTGTATAAGTGTTTTAACTGAAATACAACAAAATATATAAATTATTAAGTATAAGAGCATTATTTTTAGTGAATGTATATAATTATAAATCGAATATTGTGACAATAATATATTATGCATGTCATCACTATCCAAACTACCTTGATCACTTTATTAAAAGTCTTGTGTTTGTATCTTGTAATATTGGTACTAAATAGTATTTACATTTATTTTATTTTAGAATTTTAGGAAATTAGTTACCACATTTTAAAAAGTTATTTAATAATGCTTGTTTCTACATTTGATAAAAAAATTTATAATTTCTTTAGGAATGGCAAGTTTAATCGGACTTGGAATGGCATCGCCTAACCCTGCGTTCACTACAATGACAACTACCTTGGCACTGTCAGGTAAATATTAACACGCAGGAATTTTCAACAATGGTTTCAATTGCTTTTAATGGTTATTCATAAATATATGTACTTATGCAGCATATGTGAAAATATGTATTTTTTATTTATCACAAACATCAAGAATTAGTCACTGCAACCTTACTATAAAATTTGTTTTGATTATTCTAATATTTTTGGGTTATATGTATAATTTGATATAAGCTTATATCAAGATTTACTTACAGCAACAACTACTAACTCAAAAAAATAATTCAACACAAAATTACAGGTGTAGTCGGCTACCATACAGTTTGGGGTGTGGTGCCGGCGTTACACTCTCCGCTAATGTCAGTGACAAACGCCGTGTCTGGTATAACTGCGGTGGGCGGCCTATTGTTGATGGGCGGCGGATACGTACCTGAGACTCCTGTGCAGGTTATATCTAAAACTGGTAGTAGGGAATGAATTCTAAAAAAAACATGAAACACGTGTTTAATGAAAGTCTAAATATATATTTTTTTCAATCAGTAGCGATTTAATATTTTTTCCTTACAAACTGTCAACCCCTATTACACCCCTTAAGGTTTAAGAGGTTTTATTTTTACAATTTGGCATTCATAACTTCTTGTGCGTAAATATACTGTATTTTAAAAATACAAAATTACAAATTTGAAAAATTCCAGTAAGATTGTAAATGAAAAAGTACAGAAAAATTATATTTCATTAATAATTAGTATAATTAAATATTTTCCTTTTTTTTACAGTGGCTAGCTAGTACTGCGGCCCTTATATCATTTGTAAACGTATTTGGTGGATTTCTAGTTACACAACGGATGTTAGACATGTTCAAAAGGTCACTTTAACTTTTGTAATTATTTTTTTATTGCTTTATTAATTAGAATAAAATCTTATAGATATATTTTTTGCAGGCCAGGTGACCCACCAGAATATGGATATTTATACAGCATTCCTGCAGCAGCCCTTCTAGGAGGATATTTGACAACTGCTATGCAGGTAATTTTCATATCTATTAGCTGATAATTATGTGCATATTATTTTTATTTTTTTGTCTCTTAACAAATTGCCTAATAAAGAATAATGACGGTTAACTAGAAAAATACATTTCATTAATTATACACTATTTTTTTAATAATTCGCATACAAATAAATAAAATCGAAAGATACCATATCTTTGACTGTCCCAAATTCCTACAAATTTATTACCCGTGGTGAACTCATTGATAAAACTTACAATCTATGCTATTTTGACCATATAATTTATACGTTACGGGATGTTAAGCAAAAAAAAAAATTTGTGTAGGGATATCCAGAGGTGCATCAAATGGCATATCTTGCATCATCGTTATGCTGCGTCGGTGCTTTAGCGGGCCTTAGCTCACAGGCAACAGCACGAAAAGGAAATTATCTAGGAATGGTTGGTAATTAATTGATATATTTTCTTACATATTTACTTATTATAAATGCAATCTGTGATTAGAAAAGGCATTCATAAAGAAAAAGACGTAGCTTATAGACTCAACTCAAGACCGCCCTCTCATTGTAATCTTGATGACATTAGCTTTAATCTTTTGATCATTGTAAAGGCATTGAGACAGTAAAGACTTTCAAACATTATTCCTATGCCTGTTAAGTATTTTGAATTAATTAAAAATTATATTCCTAATTTTTTTCTTTATTAAAATTCATAATTCTCAAGTTATTGTAAATTAACAGAGATAGTAGTAATTTTTAAGTCAACAATGTATTTATTTTCATATTTACACGAATGTTGTCAAGTCTAAACAATTTATATAATTACATTGTACATAAAAAAAATTAAATGTGGCCTCTTGAGTTTTAGCTCGTCTAGTTTTGATGATTCTTTAGTAATATGAGATTGCATTATATATGCTTTATTTTTACCTTATTTTTAAAGGATATATCGTTAATATTTCTTTATTTTGATATTTTAAGATTGGTGTAAATGGTGGAATAGCAGCAACGTTAGGATTATTGACACCTAGTGCAGAGGTCCTGGCACAAATGCTCGGCGTGGCAGGTATCGGTGGTCTTATCGGTGGAACCATTGCTAAGAAAATTGAAATCACTGATCTACCTCAACTTGTGGCAGGTTTCCACAGGTAATTGTAATTTATATTGTTTTACTTTGCTTTTAATATTACATTTCATTCGTTAAAGTAGATTACATTAAGCTTCGTTTTCTTTCCATATAAAATAGATTTCTTTTTTGTATATGATTATTGGTTTTTGTAGAAACATTTTTAATTTTATCGTTTTTAAAAAATATAGATTAAAAAACATAGAAACCACCTCACATAAGTGTATACTATTATGTAATCCATTCGTAATAAAAAAAAAATTACATTCTCATAATTAAGTAATTTTCATCAGACCTTCATGGTCCTATTTTTATTTAATCGCTAGTAAGTTTTTAAACACAAAATTGACTGAGACCTATATTTTAAATACCAGTTTGGTAGGTATGGCGGCGGTGTTAACATGCGTGGCCACATACATGCATGATTTCCCCGCGATGGCTCTGGATCCAACTGCAGCTACCCTGAAGACTTCTCTCTTCTTGGGTACTTACATCGGCGGTATTACTTTCACGTAAGTAAATATATATATTAAACATAAGTAATATTTTTAGTTTTTGTATTTAATATGATAAAATAGAACACAAAAACTAAGTATGAATGTACAATTTAGTTTTATTATTTAAGCTTATGAAATTGTCAATCAACCTGTCATATCAAATTTAAATGCAACACAAGATAAAATAAATATAATATCCTTAAATAAATAAATAATAATGTCATAATGTACAGAACGATTAGAATTCTCAGTGAAAAACAGTGTTAAGCGTGTGTTTTAGTTTCTTCAATGTTTTTTCACTATAATCATAATATATAATTCTGTACATCATGGTGCGGTGAGACAGCGTCTGTAAATGCGATGGCTGCGGATTCTATTACCACGTGGGTTTCCCACATCTATTTTAATTTACTGTGTTTTTAAGGTAAAGCGGCACTATACTTCGCTGTTCAACACACACACAAACGGAGTGTCTTAACATTAGATTATCGTTGCATACCTAGCTACCGCGAGATAAAGCGTGAAATTGACAAAAATGTACATTACAAATCAAAATTTGTATCATAATTATAAAAGTAATAATCATAGTATGTCATATACCCAGTGGTTCATTAGTCGCGTACGGCAAACTGCAAGGCGTGTTGTCCTCAGCGCCGCTTCTCCTGCCCGGCCGCCACGCCATCAACGCCGGGCTGCTTGCTGGCTCGCTGGGCTGTGGTGGAGCCCTACTAGCCTTCCCTGAAGCCCCAGGACTCCCGTTGTTATCAGCGGCCGCTGTGCTCAGTGGTATACAGGGGCTTACGCTTACAGCTGCTATTGGTGGTTAGTTTATATTTCGTTTAATTTATTAGCTATAGAAATATGATTAACCATAAGATATAGGGTAAAGTATATTATATTAATTTCAATTCTTATAATTTTCTTTTTCGTGACAAATTCTTCAAACATTAGTTTTAGTTTTATTTAGTTTTCCTAATAAAAGATAATATATATATAATTAATGAGACTAAAATAAAAATAACTATTATAACGTAGAACTTTTCCTTAATTGTTCCATTTTTTATATAAAATATATGTAACAAGGTTTGTTTTTGTTACATATTAGGTGCTGACATGCCAGTAGTCATCACAGTACTCAACAGCTACTCTGGCTGGGCGCTGTGTGCGGAAGGATTTATGTTGAACAATTCTCTCATGACCATTGTCGGAGCACTCATCGGTAGTTCTGGAGCCATTTTGTCTTATATTATGTGCAAGGTACGAATTACACGGAACGAAATGAAATATTTGTGTAGGGTGAAATATTTTTGCATTGCGGCTATAGATGTAGATTTTTATTCTTTATAGATGAATATAACTGTTGAAGTGAAATCATTTTGATTAATTAAAATACAACAAAACTTATAAATTCGACGGAAAGTGGGAACCAATGTGTTTTAACACAAAGATTCCTGGGGCTATTCTATACGCGAGATATAGTGTAAAGCTAAATAAAAAAGTTAATAATATCCACTATGTATTACTTACATTTAAGTACGTGTCACTTTTATACTAAAATAAAATGTGTATTTATTAACATTTACTGTATTCCAGGCAATGAACCGATCACTTCCTAACGTTATACTCGGAGGATATGGTGTTACCAGCAGTGGTACCGCACGTCCGTCCGGCGCTACACACACAGAGCTCAATGTAGACTCTGTGGCTGATCTCATACATCGTTCGTCTTCTATTATAATTACTCCTGGTAATTGGATATTTCTTTTATTTATATCTGAATATCTGATGTATATGAAGAAGAATACACACTATTGTTGAGTAGCTGTACTTACCCATGGGTACAGTGCTTGGCATCGAAACGATTAACGTAAAGTAATGTAGCCTATATACTATAAGTATTCCTTCATAAATATAGTACCTATATATACAACACAAGGCAAACAAAAGATTTATTCAAATTTATACGATGTTCATGTGTCATATTTGATTTTGTTCAACAGGTTATGGTTTGTGTGTTGCAAAAGCGCAATATCCAATTGCTGAACTAGTAGACATCTTGAAAGGTATTGGCAAGAAAGTGCGATTCGCTATTCATCCCGTAGCAGGTTCGTTACAATTTTCCTATATAGAAATTCTAAAACAATTTGTTAAATGTAGCCATATTTATGTAATTAAAAGAGACGTATCGTTCGATCATTATAAAAGGGTTTTCTTATTTTAGGCCGCATGCCCGGACAATTGAATGTGTTGCTCGCCGAGGCAGGAGTTCCATATGATGACGTGTTTGAGATGGAGGAAATTAATGAAGAATTTCCCGAGACTGATCTTGTATTAGTTATTGGTAAGAATAAATAGAGCATCATACAGTAATTAGAACTTCTAATATTTTTTATACTTGCTTTACTTGATCAAATCAAACGCCATTCTGTATTAAAAAAGAAAAATCTCTATAGTTCGTGTGTATGTACAAATTATATATATGTATACACATAAACTTATTTTGTTCTTATCACTATATATATACTCATATTTATTTTGGGTATATAGGTGCAAATGATACAGTAAACAGTGCAGCGGAAGATGACCCGAACTCTCCCATTGCGGGTATGCCTGTATTGAAAGTATGGAAGGCCGACCAGGTAAATATATTTTCCAAATTACTTATTTCTACATAAATTTTAATTATACTTAAGTGTTCATAACAATTTGCCAAAACTAACTCTTGCTACTGTAGTTTAAAGTAGACTATTATTGTAATGTTGTAATGCATTTACGGTACGGATGACGAGTCGTGGCCGCCCTGAAATTAGCTATAGATAGCTGCGCACATTTGATTTTACAATTTCCATTTCTTTTCATTATTTTCTTCCCGAGTGCGACTCGTCGATCATTTTGTATTATTCCTTGATTAAAATTTAAACCTTTTTCCAGGTGGTTGTAATGAAGAGGTCAATGGGTGTTGGCTATGCAGCAGTTGACAATCCGATCTTCTACAATCCTAACACGGCTATGTTGTTAGGCGATGCCAAGAAAACTTGCGACGCGTTGCTGGATAAAATAAAACATCTCACAGCTTAAATGTAAAATGTATAGAGTTATTGATAAATTTTAAATATACTATATTATTAAGTTTTTAAATGGTTACATATAACGCACTTTATCTCTAAGCATATTTTTTTTTATAATGTGCTAGCTTGAATTTAAAATTGCTTTTTCGCTGAGTGTAGTTTGTAAACGTGGCCAGGAAAGCTAAGCAGAAAGGTATATGTAACAATATATTTTATTAATTAAGTCTCATGTAAATTTTTAAATCTTTTTCCGATATGAATTGAATCACTTTTATTTATTTTTTAATCGGAGTAAAATATTTATGTAGATTACAGAAAATCTAAGCATTGAAATAATAAATAATAATAATAAATATGATATTACAATTAATACAAGTAACTGCAGTCTCCATGTATAAGATGTATTTTTATAAACAATCAAATTTTTATATATGTGAAATGTACAACTTTATGAATGTGCCTTAACTTTTTTAAGTTAGCTAGTCTTAATAGATATAATTTTAAAAATATGTTTACTATATGGAATGAGATTATAAATGATACTTTTTGCATTTTTATAATTATGCATAAGATATCTACATATATTTGATAAAGATAACTAGATTTTTATGAATTCAAGTACTGTACTGTACTGATATGCCATCCTTAATCAAATGTAGTCTTCCAATGAAATGTGTTTTTATTAAGAAAGAGGACAACTTCTTTTTTGTTAACGGGATTTTTTTTATTTGACTGAGATTCTTTGTTTTCAATATACCTTGTTAAAATAATAAGCAAAGATAATAATAGAAAGAAGAAATAAGAAAATAATATTTTTAAATGTATAACTTTAATTAGATATGAATTTATAAAGAACGACATAACAACTTATATCTTATATAACAATATGTGCACATTCCATCAACATATTTATTAATTCACTTAGTTGATGTATTTCCAAGTATAGAATTAATTTCTTTTAAGGAAAGTTGAATTGCTATATTATTGTTATGGAAATTAAATTCTTTATCTCATGATAAACAGCCAATAAATAATTTAGTTAGAATAAAATCAGATTTTTGGTTTTTATTTATTGGAATATATGAAAACCCAAAATTGGATTTTATTTCTGCTAACCTTAGCAAGAAAAATATTTTGTATGTGTAATGTATTTTATATAGCCGTAAAATTAAACTTAATTGAGAAAGACTAAATTTTTATTATAGGAATCATTTTTGGAAATATTATATTTTATTTTAAAATTGATACTTTTGTTTTATTTGCATACATATTAAGTTGCTAATATGATATTGTAAATTAAATTTTACTTTTTTTTTGTTTCTTATATTTGTAGATTGGGCGTCACAGAGTTTTACTTTAATAGTTACTGCTTTTTGAGTTGAAGAAGCCTTCGCCCAGTCGCTGCGTGACGTCACCAGGCACCTTATGTACAATAAACGGGAGTGTTTTTTATCATTTTATTTACTATAAAAATAAATTTATAGCAAAATCGCGAGAGATAAACGAGTCAAAGTGAGAAGGTGTTCGCAAGCGCCGACTGGAAAGACGCAGCATCGCGTGACACGCTTAGGCAGATCTTAACGACAGAGGCCGTACTTTAATGTTTGATATGTGTTATTTTTGAAGATGTGAAGAAAATAAAAGCAGTTTCTTTTTTCTCGAGCTACTTATTATTTATATATGCGGATAACAAAATCTCTGGTGAGCCTTATTGGCCATTAAATTTATTTCAAACTCGCAATTTGAGAATATAAGTAAATAATATGGCGCAGTGGCACAATGTGTGACTGTTGTGGATTCGATCCCAACTCGAGGAAGTGTATTATTATTCTAAGTCCATCAATTATTCTAATAGTTACTAACGTCTATGTTAGTGCTAATTAGTACTTTTACTATTCTTTATTATTACAATCTAGTGTTTCGACTATGAATCGATTTTTTTACTATTCGATCTTAATTAACAGCGCAACCCTAGTGATTTAGTGAATATTATCTATGTAATCAGTAATGTCACGTCTATGTTATGTTCAAATAGGTTTTTAATCATTTTTCATATTAGACGTACGTCGTAACGCCTTTTAAGCATTATCGGTTGCGACTAGTTACGGGTAGACGAGTAACTAGCTATCAAAACTGCTTATTTTTTAACTAGTACAAAGCATTTACTTACGCTTACTTTTATAAAAAAAAAGTATTATGAAAATGCTTAAGGTTATATTGTCTTTGACACTAATATGAAACGTATTAGTATAATTCCTAGAATAATAATATTTGAAAAATATTAACTTTTTTGCAATATGTGCAACGATATATTTTAACAACAAAGGGATGAAATTAATTCAAAAGTAAAATAATTGGAGATTTATTTATTAAATTGTTGAGTATTTGAATTTTTTAAAAATTTCACATTTATTTAAAACTTTATTGAAGTCTAGACGTTAAAAAATTGCAGTTTAACCTGTATATGTCTATGTGCTATTAATGGAATTTCGACGCCAAAATTTTGTCGAAAATTCAAACTTCAAAATTCGACTATGTTAGAATCGATGTAACTGACATTACTTTTTTATAATATAGTTTATTAAAATCAGTTACAGAAGTGCTGTAACTGCTTTTAGGTTAAAAAAATGTGTTACTGCTTACTGTCATGAAACTACATATGTGAAATAATCGTTATGTGTTTGTCTCCGAAACTAGTTATGCGATTATTCGACTCGTAAGCAGTTGCTAAAATCGATTGCGTTAAATAACGCCCATGTCTATGTCATATACTTACGTCTTATAAGAAACCACCTTAAATTTAATAATAAAGTTATTTTCTTAAAATCTGCAAGCAATTTGTAACAAAACTTAAATGAGCTAGTTCATGTTCCTTGGCTAGGAAGATGTAAAGACTCCAACCATTCAGCTGACATAAATATAATCGGTAATTGCCTAAGATTTACGTAGCCTTTTGTAGAACAGTTTTTAGTTCATTGTAATAAGTGCTTAGATCAGGCTTAGTGTTTTTTACAGTGCATATTCTAAGTGGATCGTACTAGTTGCACTGTTCACTATCAGCATGGTATGTTATTATTTTTATAGATGTTTTGTTATTCTTTGAAATGCCGGAGTTACGCTTTTAAATAATTTGTTGCTGACAAAATTAAAATGTAAAAGGTATGCGCATTAATCTAGAAGGAGCTGTTATGATTTTAAATATTTTGTTGTATTTATTAGATACATCAAAACAATATTTTTACAATAAATAATTATTTATTTTTAGGCAAGTGACAACAAAATGACGACGAATAGCAAGTTTGCGCTTCCAGTGAGCAGTGATGAAAATATGAGTGTGATCTCAGTTGTTTACAGATTTTTTAAAAAGGTAAACTAATATAATTTTAAGATATATTCTTTTATTCGTAAATAATCTTGATTTTAAATTTTACTATTTGAATCAAAATTTAAAATTTTCTAATTCTATACCCAAAAGATTTATAAAAGTATGATAATTGTGAAAAAATAAGCTTATTTTAGATTTTTTATTATTTTGTGGGGGGATTTTACTACTTTACTACTAATGATATTTTTTCTCTTTATGCAATATTTAGTATGTATTTTTATATTAAAAAGAAAATATGGTTTGCAATCAAAATGATCAACAATAGCAAGTTTACTATGTGTAATTTATATTTATTTAACTTAATATTTATTTATTTAAATTTTTATAACTATTCATATAGTTTAGTCAATTAGGTTCTTTCTTTTTTAAGTAAACATACAGACACCTAAAGATAATTAATTATGTATATGAGTCAGTTTAACCTTCAAATTAAAATTTTTGAATCATAAGACTGGTATTTAACCTTCGTTTTCTTGTTATCAATTACTGTAGATCCTGTAATACTGTTTTTTCTACTCCAATTTAAGAGACTAATCTTAACTTTAATATAAAATGAAATAATTTTGAGAAAAAATAATTTTTATCTTCATATTTTTCTTTAATTAGTAGTTTGTGTATATATTTTTTAAATATATTAAAACTCAAGACTATTTATCAACTGCTCTTAAAAGTTCCCACTTTAAAAATACATTATGTCACTTAGATTTATAAGTACTATTTACAATACAGATAAGATTACTAGTTCAGTGCTTTGAGTTATGAAATTTATCAGTATATCTTTAGTGTATTAGGGTGCTTTGCTTCCCAATACAACCTTTATATGTTTACTTTATTGCCTATATGTATGGATACCAAATTGGATAGTTGAACAGCTATCCAATTTAGTGAAGGTATCAAATTAAAATTAATATTAAATATGTTTAGGCTCTTGTTCTGTTTCTTATGTCATGGCTTTTAGGTGTGCCTGAAGCCTAATCATAAACTATGTACTCTAAAAATCATGATTTTTTTTTTATGATCTGCAAGATGTCCAATATACAATACAAAAGATAATAATCATTTATAGCTACATCACTGTGCATATGTCTGCAAAGTTTGGTCAATTGTATAGTAAAATTTATGAAAATAATCATGAAATTTCAAGGGGCTAGTCGGATCGGTTTCACACTTCTTTACACATCTGTTAAGGTAGATAAGGAGAACGCTTAAACACCTAACCTTTCATACTCTGTCTGACAGAATGAAATTGTACACGTAAAAATTATACACAAATATTCATCCTTGAGTGGTTCAATGTCATATATGTGTGCACATGCAAACTTAACTCAGTGCCATTGCGTCTCCTTTCCTGATTACGTCACTGTTTATATATATATATATATATAATTTACATAAAGTACGTATAAGCTTAGTTAGTGGTAAATAATTCTGATGACATCATTCACGCTAAAAATATTCCGAGTGGACGGGAAGTTAACGTGTATCACCAGCCAGCCTTATCTAAACTCTTATTGTATGACCTCAGCAGACATAAAATATATAAGGAACATGTTTAAAAAGGAACGAGGCTAATATAATATAATGGAAAACTTGGCAGGCTTGCTTGCTATTGATTTGCTGCGAAGTTACAAATGCTTCATTAATTCGTTCACGCTGCATCCCGCATTTACTAGTTGTTTAGCCTAGGGAACGTAGTCCTAAGACTCCGTGTCCCAATTTCAGCTGAATTTTTGAGTCATTGCGTAGTTAGTGGCCGAGCTTAATGCCGCGCCTTGTTACCAGAGCAAGGAAAGTATATTATTAATAAATAATAATTGAATCCCTGGAATAGAGATCGAGCACATAACCGTTGCGTTTACATCCGCACGCTTGTGCAACTGCGCTACGACAGCCACGTCAATAAACTATAACTATAATAACTAAACTAAACTAAATAATAACTATAACTATAAATAATTTTTACAGATAATGTGTATTATGTGAACGTTAAATTATGTACAACATCATCTAGTTTACAACAATTGAATATAAAAATTTAATTCGCGGCGAACATTCTAATTGCCGCTCGTTAAAACTACAGAAATATCCGTGGCTCGTGGGCGCTTATTTATGAGATATTTAATTTGCAGGTAGCTATAGTGGGAGCAGTGTACTTAGTTGGTTATATGCAATGGAGCGTCGCCTGGTTGATAGGCCCCGTCATTTTGTCGGTAATGAGAGACCAATGGCGGAAAGAAAACGAATATCGACGTAATCTGGCCAAAACAGCTGCGGTTTCTTCAGAGAAAGATATTGTTCTGGCGCGTCTCGATGATCTTCCGGCTTGGGTAAATGATATCATTAAAAATGTAATTATGTTTGTAAATCTTATTAGTATGAGGTAAAATATAATGAATTGTCATTATTTTAGGTCTTCTTCCCTGACGTAGAAAGAGCGGAATGGCTGAACAGAGTAAGTGTCATCTAAGAGATAAAAAACATTATTTATTTATTTACAAATTTGTGAACTTTGTATATAAAACCTTAATAAGACGTGAGCTGTATTAGGTATACATATATTCAGATTAATGTGTTGATAGTCATATTAAGTATGTTTAAATAGATCCTACTTCAAGTTTGGCCGAACGTAAACCATTATGCAAGATCACTATTGAAGGACTCCATAGAACCGGCCGTGGCCGAGAGTTTGTCTAACTTTAAGTTGAATGGTTTCAAGTTTGAACGAATGATTCTCGGTACTATTGTAAGTATATTCTTTTTCAAATTTTCTCTTATTTGTAAAAAAAATATTATTTATTTTTAATTGATAAAAGTAAGTAGTATAGAGTTGCTAGTTAAATATTATCTTAATCCTTAATATTTATTAATAAACATAATTTTCTATCTTCGAAACAAAATCCCGTTGAACATTATAAGAGGCTACACACACAGAATATTGAAGCCAGTCGTGACTCAGGGACACAAGCATGAAACTGTAAACTATTTTGGGTTTTTGGTTCGATTCCCACCCAAGGAAATGAAATATTTATTATTCTCATTTCCTCGCTGTGGTAAACCGCGTTGTTAAGTTTTGCCACTCAACATCCAATGCTTTCAGAATTCGGCTCTAAGGCAATTATTTTTTAGGATTTAACCTGAAATGTATAGTTTCAGATTTTTTCCTGGACTAGTACTACCTATAAAGCCTAGCTGCTAAATATCATATTTCTTGGCTAATCGGAAGTACCCTATTAATTTTGATTCCCTTTATTTAGTTTTTTTCCTATTTGAATCTATTATTTTTTAGGCTTTAACAAACACAAATGCAAATATTTATAATAACAAAAACAAATACACAAATGTACATTGTAGATGCTAGCTGCCAAATTTCATTCAATTCTAGGTCAACCGGAAGTACTCTATTATTTTTGATTCCCTTTATAGTGTTTTTTACGATATAAATGGCCATATCTTTTTTTAAAGTAAATATAGAAATACGTTCAGAACATCATGAGGGGCTGTAGGTCTAGATATATGGTTTGAAGTTCAACTCGCTATCTCCAAGGCCCTTGATAGACAGACGGAAGACAAAGTGATCTTATAAGGGTTCCTTTTTTCCTAAAAATAAAAGAATCTAAAAACCTGTAAAAACAATTCTTATCCATAGCAAGATCTGTGATATCTTGTTTAAATCGTTTTATGAAAATGGTTGCAGATTAATTTCAAATGACCATAGCTTTATTAACTCCACTAAGTAATTTTTATGGATGCCCATTTGTACGATAATGGAAATTTATTTGTTGGCAGGCGCCGCGAGTTGGAGGCGTTAAAGTCTACGATAAGAACCTTTCTAGGGATGAAATCATCATGGATGTTGACTTATTGTGAGTACTCTCCTATGCACACATGGTTAATATGTATGCGTAACTTGATCAAACATTACTAATAATGTTGAATCATTCAATATTTAAAATACCTACGATGCGTCACACAATTGTGTGTGGCAGTAGTGGAATGCATTGATTATTCTGTATAGCGATATATCGCCTACATACACTTTTTATAATTTAGTTCACATTTTTTAAAAATGGAAATACCACATCTAACTAGCGATATTTTGATTTATTTTAAAGAATATGGATATTGTAGTCAATTGAAGAAGAAAAAGAATAGTTAAATATAGTAAAATGCCTGAATAGCATTTTACTATAATATCCTATACATAAATAGTATATTTATCAGTATGAAAATCTGTGTTATTAATATATAATTTGTCGAAATGGAACCTATCACTAAATTAGCTAAAATATTTACATTGCATACGTGAAGACAACATAATTAAACTATGACTATTAAGATAAAAATATAACAAACATTTTCTACTCTCTTATGTTACGGATTTTTTTTATTTTTAAAGCTCCTGGCTGTTCTTGATTACGTAAATAGTATGTTAATGTGTCTAAGCATCTAAATGAGGTAAACGGTACTCAAGGCTATTTTTATATTGTAGGCGATAATGACTACGATACAGTTATAACAAGACTAGCCATTATCGAACATTGCTTATGTACATGTTCTGTTTGTTTTTTAAGGAAAAATTATCCGCGAAAATACAATATTATAGTTTAATAAATATTTACGAAGAATATATTTTATCTTACAAACCATTTAAAATATTGAAATTTTTTAAAAGTCTTTTTTTATCATTTTTCTGTTTATAAATATTTCATATTTCAGTATACGTATTTTCAGTAACGTTTTCTATATATATACTATATATTATTTATAAGTTTATTTTCTCATCCGAATTACTTTCGTGATCTAATTACGTTATCGTTTAACAGACATTATCAATTCTACAACTATTTTATTATATTTGCATGTTGCTCTTGCGTTCTGCTTCTGCCGTGGTAATATATTTTATATTTTAACACAATTACTTATTTTATATATATAGATTTGTGGCAAAAAAATATAAATGATATATTTTACCCAATATAATTATAACATTTGCAGCTATGCTGGTGACTGTGACATATCATTCGTTCTTCAGCGCATTAGAGGAGGCATTAAGGATCTCCAGGTATCAATTATGCTTTAATTTATGAAATTGATTGATGATATTTAGAAATAAAACACATTTTACTGTTTATATTTTTCTCAGAAATTTTATAATCATTAGTAATCATAACTGATCTATTATATTTGAAATTTTGTATTATATTTGGTTTGGTTAAATAAAAATTACGAAATAATACGATCGATAAAGATTGTAGTTAAATTTTACGATGGCTGTAACAAAAAATAAAAATATTAGCCATCCTTCTAAATAAATAAAATCTCTTGGCTATTGCTAGGCGTCTTTTTGTCATGACAGGGCGTTTGCGTGTAATCGCAACGATTTTGGGTTCGATTCCCACTCAAGGGTCTTTTTTTCTTTTCCTCGATGTGGTCGAGTGAAGAAAACAAAGCACAGCGTTAAGTTCCACAACTCGACACATAATGTCTCGAAAACTGCACATAAAGTGTCATACGAGTATACGAGATATCACGTGAGGCTATAAAAGTTATAAATAAACAAAGAAATACAAGCTTGACCACTCCACCAGATCCATGGCATGATGCGAGTCGTGATGAAACCTCTCATCAGCAAAATGCCGCTTGTGGGAGGTCTTCAAGTGTTCTTCCTAAACAATCCGTCCATTGATTTCAATTTGGTTGGTGCTGCCGATATACTGGATATGCCTGGATTTAGGTTAATTATCTTTTATATTTATTATTAATTTGGCAGGAAGTGGGAAATGGAGTGCCTTGACACTTAGATTCCCAGGTTACTCTTACCTACTCTGTTATATGTGGGATACAGAGTGAATCTAAAAAAACTTTTTACTAATATAAAAAATTTTTTTTACTAACTTATATTTATATTCTACAATGTAGAGTTATCATAATTGCGTAGTCATCATTGCGTAAAAAGACAGTTTCTGTATGTAAACGCGATGGTAGTGGGTTCCATAAATTATAACACTTGCCAGAATGATCATTTATATATTTATAACATTTTATTAAGATAAGTGTGGCAAAGGATCCATTACTCAACAGGCAACCTACCCTATATATCGGCACAACATCGCACAAAATCTGTTATTAACGTTAATTTATTTTAACAGAGATAGTATATGAGTAAGATAATTAAAAATAAATTTTTATTTTTATAGTGACATATTACGTAGGTGCATTGTAGAGCAAGTGGCTAAGATGATGGTGCTACCAAACAAATTACCTATTAAATTAAGCGATGAAATACCTACTGTTGACCTGCGCATGCCTGAACCTGAAGTGAGTATAATTAAAATATACATATTTTGAGTAAATAACTGTAAGTTTTAGTTTTTTTAACTTAATATACTAAAATGTGAATATTCAATAAGTATACATTTCATTAAGACAATGTGAGACTTACTAGTATTATTTTCTATAAACCTAACTTATTTTGTTTTTACTTAAGACGATTAAACACTGCAGCTTTTTTGCTTGTATTGCTCTTTATACAAATATAATTTATATAAGAGGTGCACAGAGTGTGACCTGAAAATGGTTTTGGGTTTGATCCCCAATCGAGGAGATGATATATATATATATTTCCATGCCTGAACCTCTCCGTCGCGATTTCCGCTCTAGTGTCAAAATGCGGCGTTGAGTTCTGCCACCCAACTGGCAATGCCTCCAGAATTCGGCAGAAAGTGGGGATCGGAGTGTCTTAACACAAGATCGCTCTGCCTACTCTGCTGTGTACGGGACATAGTGTGAAGCTGATTTATTTTATACAATATATATTTGCAGGGTGTGTTGAGAATTCACTTAGTACAAGCTCAGAATCTCATGAAGAAAGATATATCCATGTTAGGTGAGTGCAATTTTAATTTTCTTCTCCCTTTATATTGAGACATTGCACAATTGTACATATACAGATTTTTTTTCAGTTTCAAGAAGCCCATATATAGCAGGGTAGGCAGAACTCAACGCCGCGCTTTGCCTCGACACTAGAACAAAGAAATGAAATTATTAATTTCCTCGAGTGGAAGTTTTTCGCACTCAAATATAATTTTTTAATATTTCTCAAATAAAAAAAAATACCGTGTTAATAAAAAACCAAAATCATTTCATGATCTGAAGAAATTAATAATAATATAACAATTTACAGGAAAGGGTAAATCAGACCCTTACGCCATCATAACGGTCGGCGCGCAGCAATGGAAGACGAAACATATTGATAACAACATTAATCCAAGATGGGAGTTTTGGTGCGAGGTGAATAAATTTATTTATATCAACAGACACTTTGTAGTCTGTTTGCACTTTCTAATCTAATAGACTCCTTAACACTTTTGTATCTGTGCACTCTTATAGCATGGTTACGGGGAATGGACTTGTTATTTTAGAGAACTTGTAGATCTTATTAATTTTAGATTGTGTTCTGTTTTTGGTTCTTTGGTAAGTACCGTTGATAATACTTTTCTATAAATTTAATTTTCTAAAAAAACTAATGCTAACTTTACATGGGATAAGTTTTTCAAGGTTTATTACTTTGCGGAGTGGACAACTCAAAACTAATTTTCAAACTGTATGGCTAACTTTATTTAAAAATGTATGATTTCTGAGTATGTCACTGTTTTTAGCATTCAACAGAACATTAAAAAATTACATGTCATTTTTGTTGCATGAGAATGAAAACATTCAGAATTTTAAAATTTTCTATTTAATTTCTTTCTCTCTTTTTGTCCTGAATGTATATACTTTTTGTATAATTATTATTTTCATGATTTTCCTTTAAAAATTTTACATTTATTAAGAATCAGAAATAATTAACTTTCTTTGAAAAACTAAATCTTTCTTTGTAATCTTCTATAATACAGCTATAATACTTATAAAAATAGAATGAAGTCAAGAGTTTTGCAACATGGCTTTGAAAATATTAATTTATCATAATATTGTGTTCTTTTTTTTGTCACATTAAATATATACATGAAATATTTTTATTTTTTGGCATTTTTTATATATCGAAAAGATCTTGCTTGCGTTGTTACGAGTGCTAATACGCTGTATCCATTCACACCGTTGAATGAGCCAGAAATGATTTTGTTTTCCTTACTTATGTTTGCGTGGGACTTGCGTTTGGCGTACAGGCGCGGATAATGCAATCGATCGGGCAAACGTTGGATATCGAAGTATTCGACAAGGACGAAGGCAACGATGATGACAAACTGGGCAGGTTAGTATGATGGTGGAGAAGGGGATTCGGTGGTGAACAGAAAAGGGGCCTTATTTCCTTTAACATAAGTTACAAAAATCGTACAGCGTAGTTCTTTATTCTAGATAGAAATACTGCTGGTACGTTGCTGTAGATATGCTGCTATTTTGTTAGTACGCTAATACAATATGCTTGTATGTTCTTTGATTAAAAGCACCTAACACTAATTGTAGATTGTAATGTCGGAATATTGTTCTGTTTATGATTACTCTTATTTTTTGTTCTTTTTCTTGTATAATATAAACAATCTTCCGATATTTTATAAGTATTAGATCTAGATGTTATGCTTTATGCTTTAAATATAGATTTAGTAATTATATGTATATGTAAGTATTATTTGTTGATAAGTTTTAAACATAAACTAATTTTTTTACTTCTGCTTTATACTATAAACTAGATTTTTTACTTTTGTAGGCCAAGTATTACATTTTCACGGTTTTTAAAAATTCTATAAATTTATTTTATTTTACTGGTTTTAAATAGGATGTCAAAAATAAATTGAATATGAGAGATGAAGAATAAATATTTTTTTTTTACAAACATAAGGTACACACATTAAATTTTTGGAAAGAAAGGGAATTGCATCATATTAAAACATGTCCATAGTAGTTCCAATTTATTCAAAAGGCAAAAGTTAACGTGTTATGATTTGTCCGAAGGCTATAATAAGTTCAAGAAAGAGTCAGTTGCTGCAGTGCGAGGTGTGGGACTGGGACCCGGGGATGGGCATACAGAACGATGACTATTTAGGCAGGTCCGTGCCGCCCCTACCTACACTGCTCTTTGAGTCATCTTGTTTGAAACCTTTACATCATTTATTTTTCTTTTTGAAGCTTCATAGTTCCATACTTAAGTTGGCAAAAGGAGGCTTGTATTCAAAGCTTTATGATTTATTTCGTTACGAAATCGAAGAAATGAAAATAATTCATTACCCCCATGCTGAAATGGAACCCATAACCATCGCCATTGCAGTCAGGCTCTATGCTGCTGCTTCAAGACTTTCAGCAACATTCTACTTTATTACATGTGAATCCTGATATTAATACATTAAGATGATGTAAAGGTTAATATTTAATAAATCAAATAGAATCATATCAAAACATATTTGCGTGTGGTTTGCTTTTATTTGTTATTGTTTTATTTATACGGGTGGCATTACTGAGGCTTAGGATTTTATTTCAATATGTACTATCTTTATTTTATTTATGCCTATTTATATATTTTAAAACTAATATTTTACAAAAGCAGACTAATAATTTTGACTCGCTATATTTTAACATTGTGTGTATGTTATGTACGTATATATATATATATATAAAACGAGTGAATTGTGGCAGTCTGTGCTGCGCCACAGTGGCGCGCGCGTCTCCATAAAGCTGTACGACTGGGACCGCGCGGGCAGGGACGAGAGGCTCGGCAGGTCGGTCGTCACCGCACTACTTACCGCGTACTTGTATTGTACGTCGCGCCATGTCCATCATAGTTGATCGTTGACTTGTTATTTATATTCACAGACCACACATAAATAAAATTTACTATTCGAACGCATTTCAACCACAATCACATTCTAAAGATGTTTTTCTACGTATAATTCAGCGGAAATAACTATTTTATTATTTTGTAATGAAAGAATAAATTGAATAGTCTTAATAATACTAATAGTAATACTACTTATAATAATGGGCGTATCTAGAGATATTTCCTGGAGGGGGCCTGGAGTTCAGCTTTGCACAGATATGGGGAGCAGGCATTAGCCTGCTCCCTTTCCTTCCTTTTAAGATAAGTAAGCTTCCACAGTTAACATTTTTAAAATCCGGATGTTCATTTTAACATTTTAAGCACTTATCTTATAATAAAGAAATAAAAGTTTCATACAATTTAACGTTCTTGTATAAAATGTCTATATTTTTGGTATTCTTATATATGTTTTCATTCAGTAAAATAATATAAAATATTAATTAAAATTTAATTGATACGTGGAAACTCAATATGGATATTAATATACATGTAACCGTCACCTAACAACTGCGCTCACCTACATACACGAAATTACATAAAACGCTTTCCACTCGTTGCACGACTGTCACAATTGTACTTGCTTTTCTAACAACATTGTAAACTAACCTGATAATAAAGTGATTCTATTAAAAAAGTGCCTTTAAAGGTAAGCTTCAAATGAAATAAATAGTAATATAAGTTGGAGAAAAAACAGCGATACATATTATATTTTTTCTTCGTTCAAGTAGAACAGATATTTTATTGTATGATAGTATTTATTTGTCTTCTTCTCTTCTTCTTGTGTGGTGTATTGACTTAAAACAAGAACATACTTTTTAACTTTAAGTTTTTTAATTCTTATACAATAATATCACTGTGATGTTTGACAATCATTAAATATTATTTTTTATAATATCTTCATTATTATGTGACATATTTTTAGGTAGCTTTCAAGCTAAAAATATATAATTTACTTTTACAGATGTTCTTTGGATATCTCACAAGTTGTGCGTGCCGGTCGTTTAGATACGGTAAAAATTTTATTACTCGACAACTATTTACTAAACATACAGTACAAGTCGTGGCCGCGCCCTGAAGTTAGCTGTAGTTTTCTGCGCAGATTCGATTTTTGGATTTTCTTACATTTACCTATTTTCTTCCCCAGTGAACAATGCGCAAAAGTTCAATAATCTTAACTTCAAGGCGGCCGCGACTTGATGACCGCACTGTTCTTAAAATTAACAACAATAATAATTTAAATGTATTTATTTAGTGGCAAACGCTGCAACAAGCGAAAACTGGAAAAGTACACCTACGATTGTCTTGGCACCGTTTGTCTACCGACCTCATGGATCTCAGCCATGTTAGTATTATTTCCTAATTTATGATTAGTCTAAAAAAATCTTTAAATAAATAGATGTTTCTTTTTAACTACGTCACTATCTCATTTTTTTATGTTAATGAAAATTTTTATAGAAAATCTAATTTTTTGAACGAAGTCAGTTTTACATAAAAAATAAAAATATAATATTTATAATTTTTGTTGATGTTCCCGCTGACAGATAAAACGCGCGCACAGCTGTAAACGTTGATGGTAAAAACGTGAAATTTGGACAGATTTTGTTAAATTTTAACCATAAATGGATGAAATAGGATGATGATTATTAGTCCTAAAGGGTTGAAAGTTAAGGGTGGAGTTATTAAATCAGCACCGATTTTTATAAAATTTAGACTACATATTTAATTGAACACGTGTTTCACTGTTTATTTAAAATTCATCCTCTAAATTGAAGATAATATCATAAATATATTTAATAAATTATATTTAATAAATTATTAGTTATAAGTAAACTAATTCCCTTATTATTTTCAAGGCTATTACTGAGACTCAACTAGTGAAAAATGCAGAACTAAGTTCAGCGGTGGTATCCGTGTATATTGATTCCTGCAAGCATCTACCGGTAAGTATAGTGCTAATTGAGCGGTAAATTGATATTAACATTTGACATCAATTTTTATTTGTTAAACTATTTGTTTAATAAATCGTTGCTTAACTTAAAAACAGTTAAATAGATTACTTAGATATATTATTGAGAAAAAAATATAGGGACTTCAATTTAGGTTTAGTTAAGTTGGGTTAAAATTTGAAAACTTTAGTAAATACATTAAAAGATAAATGAACAAATTAAGACTTACTTACATTTTGTTCTCCCTTATGATATTTTAAATGCTCTTACAGAACGCGCGCGCACAGTCCCGCCCTGACCCGTACCTCACGGTGACTCTCGGCAAGAAGACGGAGAACACGGCGGTACAAATGCGCACCGATAGCCCCGTGTACGAAATAGGATATTCATTCCTCGTACAAAATCCAGAAATTGATGTGCTGGAAATAAAGGTATGTATTTTAATTATTATTATACCTTTTAAGGATATCGATGATTGTTAATAGTGTAAGTTGAGTAACTCACGTACGTCAGGCATCGGTGCACTTTCTAATGCAAAAATATCCTGCACTGAAGCCGGCGATATTGTGTACAGGAAAATCTTATTTCATATGGTTTTTTTATGGTAAATGAATATTAGACAAATACTTAATTAATGTTTTAAGTAATATTAATATAGGGAAAATACATTTTTATCTTCTTTAATAGGTTTTGGATCAAAAAACAGGCAATCAACTCGGGCAGCTCAGCTATGGTATTTCAGCCTTACTGAAACAAAACAATCTTACTATGTTGAACCAACCAATGAACTTACAGAAATCTGGACCAGAATCTAAGATTATACTCGCATTACAGTTGAAGGTAACACGCTGAACCAATATGTTTACATATTAAAATTATCTTAAATATCGCACGATATCCTGCACATAGCAGAGCAAGCAGAGTGAACAGAGTGTTAAGATACTTCCGTTCCCCACTTTCCGCCAAACGTTGGAGGCACTAAGTTCTAAGAAGCGGAACTCGACGCCAAACTATCTCGAGTGAGTATCGAACCCACAATATGTCGCGCTTACAATCGCACTCTTGTACTTCTGCCCCACGTCTTTCCTCAAGTGTTCAGTATATTTGAGTTATAAAAGTTATGTAAGTAAATAATATTTTTTTTAATAAACTGAAACTAATAAACTAAATATATGATAAGATTTTCGACATTATTATAATGTTTTATTTGCCTATTGTTTTATACAGGTCCTAAAAGAAGCAATTAATGAGGAGGACTACGAAGAAGATGAAGTGTCTATAGCGCCCAGTGAGCCTGAACCCACACCTCCCGCCGCTGCCGCCGCCGCCTCCGCCCCTGCCGCGACCTCTGATACTACCGATGGATCTTTCATCGGATCGTCTCTTACTGGTTCTTTTTTTTAATAGTAAAACAGTATTTCTTTTGAAAATATTTAAAAAGTATTAAATTCGCTGCTGAGTAAGCGCTGTCTGATACTAGTGATAGCTTTCATATGAAACAGCAAGTAAGCTTGTGTATAGGATCGTTTCTTATTGGTTCTTGATTTTTGTGTGTTTTTTGTCTTTTATTACGTTTTAAATTAATATAAGAAGCATTAAATTGTATGCTGTGATAGTAGTAGTAGAAACACATTATCGGGCCCTCGGTTATACGGACTATCAACCGCGATATTTTTTTTTATAACTACTACAATGAAACGTAAGAAAATTTATACATAACGTAAATGCGTACATAATTTATATACTTATGTAAGCATCGTAGGTTGGAAAATGTTAAAAAAATCTTTATAAACGTTGATTTTCGTTGATATGTACATATTGCTTTTAATAGAGATATAACAATTTTGGACTAAATATGCACAAAACCAGCTTTTCTTTATAGATTCGATTATTCGGATTTTCGAATGACTGACGACAACAATTAGTCCGGTTAATCGAGTTTCTACTGTATATCTTTTTTTAATTAATATTATAGTAACTAGATTGAACTATTTGAAAGAATAGTCTATAATCTATACGAAAGAATAGTCTTTCAAAGAAAAAAAAGGAGTTGTTAAAACAAAATTAAATTATAATTTAATATTTTCTTGATTGATATTTTAATAATGAAAATTATATTTGCAGCATCCGCACCGGAAGTACTACCTTCAAATGCAACGCTTAAAGATATGCAAGATTCACCAGCGAACCTTGATGATAATTCAGAGAGCTCTATTCCTGTTGAAGAAATTATTAAAGAAATTGGTAAGTATTATAAGCACTTAACCGTTTGGGAATTCATTTTATGTCACCATATCACATAAAAACTGCTAAAAAAACTGGAATCTTCAATGGATCAAAAGTTATGGTCAAAAAACGGAATTCCCATAGACTTTTGCTTAAGAGTGCTTGCGTGCGCTTGCCGATCGTCCTCTTCAAAATGAGATGAGTTGCTTAATCACATAAAAACCACTTAGTCGATCTGCATGAAAAATGGCATAGATGTAGAACTCGTTAATGGGCGTCTGTCTATAAGAAAAAACAGATCGAAGCTATGTTGATTGGGTCAAAAGTTAATGTAATAAAACCAAATCTCCTATTGACTTAAGCTTGACTGTACTAGCGCGAGCTCGTTTTAAAAAACAGAATATCAGTTGAATTTAGTAGTATAAAAAAGGGGGATCTCCCGCAGTCCACGGTGGCAGATCCTAGTTTATATATGAAATAAGAAGCAAATATAAAATATCCATGTTTATTTTCAATACACTCATTATGTTTATCATAAAAAAACAGGTAATGCCTTCAGTATTCGGCGAAAAATGGTGAACGGAGTGTCTTAACACTAGGCTCGGTTTGTCTACCCTGCTGTGTGCGGGATACAGTGTGACGCTTTTTATAAATATGTATATTTTTTTTAGATATTCCTCAAGATGCCCAGTCACCGTCTGCGCGTGAATCTCCTAAACTTGTTCACAGAACTTCTTCATTAACCACGTAAATATATTTTATATTGTACTTCACAATAACCAAAAATTATATATATTATTGGGAAAGATGCATTTAGTTGTTTTCTAATAATAGAAATTTTTTTGTACATTTATTTAATTTTAACAATTTTTTTATTTAGACTTTTAAATAATATATAAAAAATTGATCTCGTTCAAATATTAAGTATTGGACACTTTAAATTTTTTCTTATTTTCCAGATCCGCAGGTGAAGCTGGTTTGGGACGCATTCTGTTATCTCTTCGCTATAGTATGCAAAATCAAGCCCTTTATGTTGTAGTTCACAAGATTATGTGAGTATTGTTTACATATAAACATATTCAATTGTAATTTATTTATTATATTAATGACAAATATTCATTTATTAAAAGTCACTAACATTCTGTATTAGCTAGAATAATTCTGTGCCATCGATTAATAAAAATAAGAAATTGTCTAATATTTTATGTACTTCACTATAAAAATATGTTAACATAATCTTCGAAATTCGTAATGATTCGAAATAAAAAAATATATAATAATTTATTCACTTCTCTATAAAAAATGTTGACATAAATATCTTGAATACTATTCAGGAATATACCATTGAAGGATCCAACAAACGTTCCCGACCCATACGTGAAGCTGTACTTACTGCCCGGCCGCTCTAAGGACTCCAAACGAAAGACAGTTGTAAGTAAATTACATTTTATGACATGCAACGTGGTTTAGTTAAGAAGTACTTGAATGTACTCTGATTATGGTGGCAGATTTGACCGCAATTAGGAACTGTGTTTAAAATTATTATTTTTCTAGTTTTAGTGGGTAAGCCGTGTCGCTTAGTTTTCTAAAATATGCGGAGAGCAGACAATAAAATGTCTTTATATTAGATTTTTTTTCTCCACCCAGCTAACTACAAGATATATAAGGATGACTTTACGGGAAAATGTAATGGAGTGTTAAGTTTTTTCTTTCTCTTTATAAATGCCCCTGCGATTGGACACTTGGAAATTACTATTCATCCTACCTCAAAGAATTTCGTCGAGGCGTCCTCAACATTTAACTTCTAATAAATTAACGATAGTGGCCATCCTGTATTTAGCTGTAATTGGCTAAGCAAATTTTGAGTTTACCATTATTTCTTACTTTCAATTGTTTTATCCTGGAGTACACAACGCGAAACAGTTCGCGAGGGTTAAGCTGATCTATTCTTGTTCTATGACTGTCAACTTTATTATTGGATTTCAATATCAACATATCAATCGAACACAGAAATAAAGTGTTATGAGATTATTATGTACGCTGCTGTCAATTGACGTTACACCTATACTATCTATGAACACTCACAAATTCAATGCTCAAGACGGCACCGACTTCATTACCCCTCAGGTAGTAAAAGACAACTGCATGCCAGAGTATGACGAGCAGTTCGAGTGGGCGATCCCGCTCGCGGAGCTGCACTCGCGCCAGCTGGAGGTCACCGTGGCCACGCACAAGGGCTTCCTCGGCGGCAGCCCGGTGATTGGACAGGTATTATTGATTTGTTGCTATTCTATATAAGAAACTGCTTAGTAAGGCCGTTGAGGCGCAAGGGCAGAAGAAAGAAGAAGAATTGTTGGTTCGATTCCTGCTCAGTGGAATGAAGTATAAATATGTTCGTTTGTTTGCTCTGTCAAATCCGGCCCGCAACTCAACACGCAATGTCTCGAGAATTTGGCGAAAAGGGGGAAATGGAGTATTTTACACTAGGCCTTCCCTGCTATTGTATTGTATAAAGGTCTAAACGCACTGGTTGTGGCATCGATCGCCATACGGGACAATAGTTATATTTGTTTAATTTCCTCGTCCTGGTAAGATAAAACGTGGCGTTGAGCTTCGCCACTTAACTGACGATGTCAAAAAAATTCTTTACATTTGTGGACATCGTGCGCTAGTGAATAAGTTTTTGTTTGTGGTTAAAATTTTCTTTCTCGTTATATTTTTACCAAGAATTCATTGTAATTTAATTTGAACAAGCTCCATTAAGTGATTCAGTAGCCCCAATTTTTTTATATCTGCTTAATCACTTTACGTACATACTCGTGTCCTCACATATATACCAATTTATTTTCTATATAAAAATGTGATATTAGTATAAAAATATTATCATTTAATGTTTTATTTTATTCTAGGTAATTGTGCACCTAAATCAGTACGACTTCCGCGAAGCTAAAACTGTATGGTTTGATCTTTTACCCGAAACTACTCCGAGAGAGTAAAAATTTCAATATAAATTCTTCTTTATACATTTCTTATGTAATCGCTTATGCAAATGCCATTATGAGAGATCTTTTTACTTTTTTATATTTTTTGGATGTATTTTTTTTTTAATTCTATCCAATTTACACTTAAACGTAAATGTTTTGCTTATAGTAGTTTTGTTCTTTATTTGTGTGTAGCAAAGCTGAATGCAAACAAAGTCGAATAATATATATTGATACATACGTATTTAAAACAATAAATACTTAATTTATTCATATTTGACATATTTTTGCTGTTATAGAAAAACTATATATATATATTTTTTATGTTTTTTATATGAGTGTTTATTGTTTCAAGTTTTAACAATGTTGCGTTTTGTTATATTGAAATTGTATATTTTATAGACACTAATACCAAAATTGTTACTTAAACTTGATCTTATGAATGCTAGTTTTATGAATTATAATGCCTTAAGTGTATGCTTATAGAGTGTAAGTAAATGTCATTTATTTACATTTTCTTGTTTTATTTACATTCCTGTTAAAAGTTTTAATTTAGTGAAAATGTGGTATAAGCAAATTTGAACATTTTTGAAGCCCTAAGGCAGTCGTTAAGTATTATGTAAAGTAAACGTATCGTTGACGATGTGTTACTATGGCAGGAGGAAGGCCGAAACAAAAATTTGGTATTCAATTTTCGTAAGTTGATTGCCTGATGATGTTGCCTGAATTCAAACTCTAAATGTCTTTAATCCCTATTCATAGCCATAACATGACTAAAAGTGTAAAATAATAAAAATAAAGAAAGTGAGTCTTTTAATTAATCCTGCATTTAAGTAATTCTATGAGGATATAAATTTGATAAGTATATGATGCTTAAAAGGCAACATATACAATAACTAGCTGGTTGTGAAAAAATATCAGGAAGGCAAAGTGATAAACAAAGAAATAAATGAAACCACAAAATTGGTTGTAGAATTTACTTAAAGTAAATATAGTTTGATACAAAATGCTGTCCAGTTAGTATATTCATTTTTGTTGAATGTTTGTCACAATTATTATTGATACAGTCTTTAGCAATATTTATCCTAGTGAAATCAATAATTTCATCATGTCAACGTTCTAATGTATTTGGTGTCACCTTTTGCGCTATTATTTTACCATAGCCACCGCGCCCACCATCGTAGTCTGTTCTATATTCATCACGAACCTAAAAATAAGGCAAATAATGTTTAAATAAAGTCATATAAATAAATTATATATACACATGCTGTCATGGTCATGTGAAACAATATCTGATTATATATAAGATGGTTCACTTTCCACTGAAGGGAATAATAATTTTAAAATATATCAATCCCCTGGTCTCAAGACAATAGAGACCAAATGAGCAAAAAGTTGAAAAGTGTCTTAAAATAAAGTAAGGTAAGAAAAAAAATTATATTACATACAAAACTTGAGACCGGTCATGGCAAAGTAGAGGCTCAAGTGAGTAGAATAAAGAATATGATGTATTTACAAGAAACCAAAATCATAAGTTGTATAATACAAAAAATATACATTATTATCATAAATCAACTTTACAGTGTATCCCCTATACAGCAGGCTAGGCAGAGCAAACCATGTGGTAAGGCACTCCGTTCCCCACTTTGTGTCAAATTCTGGTGTTGCATGTTGAGTGGCAGAGCTTAATGCCATAGTTTGCAACACCAGAGTAAAGGATAAATTTACAATTTTGGTTAGTTGCCTATATTCAAATTATTTTCATTTCCTTATTCTATTAAGATAAACTTACATGTTGATTGCTACTTTTGAACATACAATATCTCCATAATTAATGAGAAAGCAGAGAATGAAGTTCTTAGTTCTATATTCTGTGTCTACCAGACTGTATGCCTGGAGACTGTTGAAGATAAACATATTGTTTGAAGTATAGTAAAAAATATGAAGTTAAACATAGATAAAAAAGATCTGTACCTGTCCTCCTGTCTTTCCTCTTCCATATTGTCTACC
>JBAIZZ010000173.1:723400-795200 GCA_037355905.1 Heliconius aoede | reverse complement strand
GAACAAATAAAATATTGAATATTTTCATTTCTTTACTCTGCTGTCGAAGCAAAGTGCGGCGTTGAGTTCCGCCACTCCACAGGCAATGGGTTTGTCAAAGTTTCCTCTGTCTACCATTATGTGTGCGAGATAGAGATCGAAGTTAAAAAAAAACTGCGCGAGTCAGGCTCGCCCACCGAGGATTCCGTACAAAAATTGGAGGCTTCGAGTTCGAGTTTTCTGTCTCTGATATCTCAATTCTTCTGATATTTCATCTAATTTAGAATCTACGAAGACGATTCTAGAAGACGATGCTATGGTACTATACTTTTTGCTTAGCATTTGTTTTCATGTTTTTCTCTCTTATTTTTACATAAATCGAACTACAGATAGAGTATATATCTGTAAGCTTTGTTACACCATATACCTAATCAATACAGCTCCCTTTCTTGAGTCGCGGACAATTTGCCGTGAATAATCGCATTTTAAACGCAGATCTCTTAAAGATTCTGTTTTTCTGTTTTTTTCTGTCTGTTTTTTTTCATTAACGGTTTTTAGATTAACTTAACATTTCACTTTTGTGTTCTGTGACTTTTAAAAAGAATATATGTTGCTTGAGAACATATTTTTTTATACAAGAATTGTATAAAAAATACGATAAAATAATCTTAATGAAATATCTGACAAGTCATAAATTGTGCATAGATAAATCGATTTCATAAAGTTTATTATGTTTTAAGTAGCTATCTACTTTAAAAGAGCACAAATTGCTTGAATACAAGCAACAGCAAAATACTAATAAACGTAATTGGAATGCAATTTGTCGCAACTATAGCTGAAAATAACAGGTAGACTATTTTCAAACATAGTGGCGACAAATTTTCCTTCTTCGCTTTCTCCATATTAAAAACGTGTATTTTATTTGTAACCTGGCTATTTATCACCGCTTTTTACCAAGTTACACAACATTCCAATTTTTTAAATAACTTTCGCTTTGTACTTTAGAGAAAACTCTAGCTGTAAAATATACAGCCTGCGGGTATAATAACTGTATCTACTCTAATATATATGTATAATAAGGTCTTTTTAAAATTAACATAGATAAATATATAATTTATATAAAATAAAGACCTCTTAAAAGTTTAAATACATACATGGTTATAGCACAAAGGTCTGAGCCGCTCGTAGTCTTCTTGTCCTGCAGTATCCCACAAAGCCATTTCGACTTCTTGACCGTCGACGGTGATGTGGCCAATGTAGTTATCGAATCTATAAATGGAAATTTTGCTTATATATTTTTGTTTACTTTTTCGTTTCAGAGCATTTGATAACGCAGATGTTTCGATATAAATAAAATATAAATATATATTTCATTTCAATTTCATTCATTTCAATAATGAATCGTAAATGAAATAGTGGAGTTCAAATAGGCGAAGCCACTAAATCGTGCTAGTTTGTAGTAATCATACTATAATTTAAAATATGAATATAAGTTTGTTTGTTACGCTTTCAAGCCAAAACTATGCAACTATGCAACCGATTGTCATACATCTTTGAACGCATAATGTTAGAAAGGATATATTTTTCATTAAAAATACTATCTATAGCATAATGTAATCTGCACTTGAGTGCCCTACGGTACATTTCGTTGAATAGATGTGCCTTTATATCACAACAATGGTAGGTAAGGTACCTACATACATCATATAAAGTGGATGTTGCTATGACATAAATTTAAACAATATTAGTGCAGATCTCACACTATTAGATAAATAGTTGAAGAATAATAGTTCCTAAAAGTTAGGTCGTTTCAGAGCATTTGAAAACGCAGATGTTTCGATGTCGCATAAAACACATCAACAATCAATTTGAAGAAGTACATTTTTTTCATAATATTAATGTTAATTTGAATAAAATTTGAACATTTTCAAATTAATCTAGAGACGAACAGATCACTCTGTTAATAGTAACAAAATGAAGCTAATAATTAAAGAAAAATCTTTTATAAACTAATTAAAAAATATATAACTTCATATATTTAAAAACATATGTTTTGTCTGTGCTGTAATAATTTCAATACACATTTGATGTCAGCACGGTCATTGACTAACAAGTCCGGAGGACCTTGATGTACTCGTAAGTATGTACCGAGATGGACGCAAGGAGCCCTGTTTGTAGGCGAAGGCGTATAGTTTCACAGAGGAAGTGACACTTGCACTGTGGATGCATTGCCGATGCGATTTTATTTTATAAATATTCGCTCAAATTACTACGGATATTGTGATTGAAATTGTAACAATATTATCATATTTTGGAACGAAAATATAGACCAAAAAAATTAATTTTACAATACATCGGCACAGCGTGCCTCTCCATTGCGTGTTGAGTGGCGGAATTCTACCGCGGACTATGCCTCGACACCAGAGCGAAGATATCAACATCGAACCCGTAACCTATCGCTTTAATAGTCACACACTTGTACTCTTGCGCCACGACTGACTTAATTTTTTTAAATGTAAGGTTATTAGTCATCAACTCACTTAGATTTAGTTACATTATGATGAGTCCTAATAGTTTACTTTAACAAGAAATATTGTGATGTCAGCTTTGCCACCGACGAAGCGTCATAACAAAGTGGATAATGACGTCATTATAATTCAGGTAAATAGTTAATAACGACATTTTTTAATAATCAACTCATTAGTTAGCTCTTATCTTAAAATTGCTTCATTAGCGTCCTATATATAATAATAGACAAAGAAAAGGTCGAAAAATTATAATAAAAAACATAAAAAAAATTAACTCGTCATTTTACCACAAAAATATGTAAGACAAATTATGAAAACCAAATGAACAAATAACACCCATCTAGACAAATTTAATTTATAAATGGTAGAAACTGGTGGTTGAGTGCAGTGCATGTTGAGTGGCGTAAATTAAGAACCGCTCTTTACCTTAACACCAGATAGATTTCATTCAAATTAAATTAAATAAAAATAAATTAACTTCCTCGAGTGGGAATCGAACCTCAAACCCGCAGTCACAGCGTATACAGTCACAGCTTGTGCCCCTGCGCCTCACCTGACTGGCCCGACGACATTCATTTTAATATAAGTATTAATTCTTAATGCCGTTTCGATCAAAACATTGGAGGACTGCGAGAAATACAAATATCTGCAGTTAATGACATTTATAGATACTTTAAAAAATATGACATTTAAAAAAAACGGTTTATTCCAGCACCAATATCTTAAAAGTTTAGGGAATAGGTAATAGAAAAAGAAGAGCCATAGCACTCAGTTCTCTCGGACTATCTTGTCGGAGATGCGTGGAGAATAAAGTGATTAAGATGTTAAACTATATATAAGATAACTATGTATAGGTATAGAAAATAATATATTTTTTTTACTTGATATAAGCAAGCCTTACTAATACTCGTACTTATCACATTAATCTCTTATCAGTATTTCAAATAATTTATAATTCGTCAATTATAAAAAATATTTACAATTGACGAATACTATATAATACACAAGAACTATACAATTTTGTGAATGAATTGAAAATTAATTTACCTGCTTCTTACCGTTAAATATTTGTTTAAATAAACATTGGTTATTTTATATGAAAACTGTTGCCGTTTGGTATTTACAAGCATGAATCATATAAAAATGATAACATCGAGTAGTCATTAAAGGAAAATGTGACAAAATTGCGTAAATGTGGTGTATTTACAGTGATTACAGTACAGCAGCCCCTCATAAAGACTTCAGTCCTCTATGATACATCACCATCAGACTACCAACTAAAATAAAATACTCACACAGTCGGAACATACTCCTTGGGGAATTCATTTCTTGTGTAGACGTAAAGCAAACATGTTTTGCCGACCATACCGTCGCCCACTACTGTTATCTTCAGTCTCGGTACCGTCCCCATGATACGCACCACGGCATCCGACACAGCCTCACAATTTACACAATTAACACGACTATTGTTTTGCACTCGTTTTTACCAGAATCCTATCATATCGAATTTTAGCGATGATTTTATCATCGGTTAGACAAATCGGTCCTTGACGATGCTTATCAGTTTGTGATGTAACTATGTTATCACACTTGTAGAAACATTTACGATAACGCGGCAGTTTTAATTGAAACAATGCGCGCGCGCACTTTGGTGGCTTAATGCGAAATGCTCACAGTATTAACATGCGCGTGATTCAAATGCGGCGTGTCATAACGAATCATTCGAAACGCGCTACAGCCAGAGCGCTTGTACTGGCTTCGCTGAATATAATTCGTAATTAATTCTGTGGACGTATTCTGTCCAAACTTCGTTAACAAATGAACTACGTCATTCTTTGTCTTTTGCCTGAATGTTATTGAATATAAATTATTGTAGAATAACATAATACGGAGACAAACCAGGAAGAACTATTATATTAGAATAATAACAATAAGTGTAACATATTATACATTAAATATTATAATTATTAAATATAAGTTTTATTGAAAATAAAACAAAAACTTTTAATTAAATTGTTTAATATGAGACAGAATTATAAATTAGCTTACTTATTAAAAAACATACTTAAAATCAAACCTTTAATATTAGCACAGCCAGTTAATTATTTGATGTGACTTAGTTAAGAAAAAATAGTAATTAATGATTTTGTAATACTGGAAATAGAGATCGTTAAATACACATTAGACAACTATTTGACAACAAATAATTTATTTTTTTAAATTATTTATTTAATTGCACACTGGCCATGCCTTCTAGAATAAGCTCTTCTTTAAGTGCTAACACTTCCCGTATTAATTCTTGATTATTAGTTTGCAGCTGAGCTATTGAAACTCTTTGTTTTCTTTCACGTTCCTTCAACTGCATGAGTGTGGTATCACATATTTCAGCACATGGAGTGAAGTTATCTGTCAAATAAAAAAATTACTAACAACATATATTTTTATCTAATATCACTAATTACAATATTAAAACATATACAATATATATATCGCATATATGAATAAGATAATTATTTGGCCCCTCTAAATTAGTCTAGAGAGTAGAGATTAGTCTAGAGTCTTTTTAAGCAAAGAGCCAAAATATCAACAGAAATTAGCCTAAAGTGAGGGAGTGCCCACCCGTAAGCCTGGTTTTACACTGGTAAAATTCACATCTAAACAAGGAAATGCCATTGCAAACAGTATCAGATCATATTTTAAGTATAAATAATATGTGATGTGGTTTTGTATTATTTCACTTCCTGAAAATACAATAAATATGTAGCCTTTTTGTATCTTTTATAATTTTTAAATTTGATAAAAGTTTAAACAAAAGAAACATTATTAAATATTGTACTATAGTGTATTGTATTTTGTGTAATCCAAAAGATGATTTTAACAGTAGCCAATGGACTTTTTCATTGGCTACTATTAAAATCATTCATTCATTTTTTTATAGTAAGAATAATAAATGAATTAATTACAATAAGATATATTCCTTTATAATTTGTTGCACTCCCGAATAGTAAGTAGATTTGTTATGCATCCTCCAGCAATACTAGAAGTGGCATAGGGCAAATACTGTTTATAATAATGCTAAAGTATTTTCTCACCAGATTTATTCCTCAACCTATCTAATAACTTCTCATTTTCAATCTTCAGTCTGGTTATCTTATTTTGTAAACACTTTTCTGTTGTCTCTTTTTGCTTAGTTAATTGATTTAATTTCATTCTTGTAGCATAAAGTTTTTGATTTAATTCATCAGACTGATCTGCAACTCTTTGGGCGGATGCAACACATGCTTTTGATTCATTCTTTTCTAAATTTAATTTTTCTTTTAGTCTACCCATCAGTACCTATAAATATAAAAAATATATTACTTATCCTGTCCTTTTATTAACTAAAAATAGTTAGCAGGCTAAACAAAAAAATTTAATACGTACGTTTAATTCTTTGTTACTATTATCAATAATATAATTTTGTTCCTCTAAAGTTTCTACCTTTTCCCTTATATTTTTATGATAATGTAACAATGTCCAAACTGAATTTATTAATTTTACTAAACCTTCTGTGTGTAGGCTATCATTGTCAATATCAGTGTGAGGATTGAAAATGTACTCAATATTCAATGAACTAAGTTCCTGAAAGTGGTATTAACAGTAGTAGTAAATACGAGTAAATTAAGTATTACTTGGCAATTCATTAAATGTAATTTTAATCCCAATATCTCACCTCACTTATGCCAATCAAGCATTCTTTGAAATTTTTTAACGTACAGGGTTCGTACGCGGTAGCTTTCTTAAATTTATAATTTTGTAATAGTTCTTTTACTTCTTCGTCCAAATCTGATGACATCATTGTTGTAGTTATCTTAATATCTAATTCAGCAACTATCGTTTATTATATTACTATATATTTCACAAGATAGTGAAAATATCGAGAGGACTCTTGAGGTTATTTTGAAACTTTTGACACTTAAATTCAAAGTTTATTTGAACTTTTAACGCTTAAACTTTAAACAATAAAGTTAAGTAGCTACCAACTTTATAAATCAAATTAAAAAAAAAGATAAAAGTTGCCAGTTAATTATTAGAAAACGTAAATACTATTTATACATCCATTATAAAATTACGATTGCCTTTGATATAATATTACTATTTGCGACACATAAATTGAAGTATAAGCTTAAAATGATTATTCGAAACTTAAAAATGAAATACGTACTTATAATACCTAATTTATTTTAGTTAGTTTTATTAGTTCTTCTAGCATAATGTTTATAGACCTAAGCTCTATGTTTTATTACATTTTCAATTTAAGTTAAATGTGAAATTGGTTTTATTATGAAATTAAAATTCGCATATTACAAGATTACAGCCAATTATTCATTGCCTATACATAGTTGCTAGCGTCTCAAAACACTATTGTGGCGTAATGGACAGTGGCTGACTGTAAAAGTGATGGTTAAGGGTTCGATGAACCTTAATTAAATCATGATCATTAGATGGCCTTGAGTTTCGTTATTTAATATGGAATGTACAGGAAAGGGGAAACGTAGTGTTTTAGCATTAGGTTCTTTGTACCTATGCTGTTTTGTATGATAAAAGATCGATAAAAAAACATCATCTATACGTGGGCGCGGCTCAGAAGAACGTTTATTATACAGCGGTGATTTGATCAACAAACACTGTTAGAATGGATAATTAACAAAAACACAATTTAAGTTCTTGATGATCTATGCTTATAAGTTTACATTTTGAAATAAAATATCTGATGCGTCCTTAGATAAAATTTACGTTACATTCTAGTATTCTGTTACTGTACATTCCGTACCAACCTGAGTCATTTCAAAAATTAATTACTTTTGTGTGTAAAACAGATTACACCAATGTAATTAATTATCTAAGACAAATTACTAAAGATTCTAAATAGTAAAAATACCTAAAAAATTAAGTGTTCACTCTATTTATATGTTTGAATGTAATATTTATATAAAATGTTCTTGTCTTGTCTTTTTCAAGAGCAGAAAGTGTAGAAATAAAAAACGAAATGATTACCTACAATGTTAAACACTTTATCTCAATGCAATATATGGGGCAAGGGGTAATAGCAAAAAAATACATAACATTAATTAATTTATTAAATTTATTATAATATCATGGCACTTAAGGTACAGATGGATTTTTACAAAGTCAATCGTGTACTTTGTTGTGGTGTGTTATTTTCAAGTTTGTGTAATACTTTTCTGTTATATAGTTTTATAAGGCAGAACATTAGTGTTTTCTTCAGTTAGACAGCATGCAGCCGAAACCGATCCATGGTGAGCAGAGGCTAGCGATGGGCGGTTCCGTAGACTCATGTCACTTTTTCTTAGTGTGGTTCAGTTTACCCTGTTGAGAAATACAAAAGGATATCAATAAAATACCGCTTTGGTTCATTATTAGGATAGTTATTAGACAAAATACGGCGTTGAGTTCTGCCACTCATCACATTGTCTTGAAAGTTTGACGGCAAGTGCAGATCGGAATATGAAATAACACAACTTTCACTGTCAGCTATATTCAAATAAATAGTTATTAGAATATACCTGGAATATAGCTCACTTTTTGGAAAGCACTGTACATTGATGAGAATGTTTTTCTTAGACATCATAAAAGTTATTCTAAAAACAAAATCTCCGACTTCATAAAATAAAAGAGTAAAGAAACAAGCTTAATTGTTCTTTATTATTAATAGTCGATACACTTGTGACATGTTATAGGTCTAGAATTATAGGTTCCCACTGGTAATCCTAGTGAAATATTTTTTTTCTTTTTAGTTTTATGTCAGGGTCTTTGTGTTTTATAATTATTTCTAATGTTGTTGTTGAGAATCATAAGACGAATAACTTCACAATCGCAAAGATATCTATAATTATTCTTGTTTAATCAAGGTAATATTGCTTCATGTTTTTCTTAAATAATGGATGTAACTGCTGTAATATAACAATCATTCCACAGTTTTATATTATATTACAAAAAAAAATAGGGAATCCGAATATATATAAATATGTACTTTGTTGTTCAGACAATGTGTCTGAACAATTACATATTTACATATATTTTATTATTTACATATTAAATATTATTATCTAGTTAGGCAGAATAGATTCTCGAGTTGTGGTTACAATGTGTGGTGTGAATATTGAAGATTTGATTCTATAAGTGTATTTTATTGTTCCCAGAGCATAATACATTATACCTTTATATATAAAACAAAAGCTTGTGGTCAAAGTACGCATTTGCATGTTACATTAAACAAATATACCACTAAGTTATATCATATACATATTTTCCTCAAAAATAATCACATAATGTTGTAAGACAATGTAAAGTTATTCTTGCGGGCATTGTCTTTGAAAACTTACTTACTTACTTACTTTAATAGTTTAAATATGTACAAATAATATAAATCTACTTGGATTTATAAATTGAGGCCTGTCGTGGCAAAGAGGCATAAGCGTAAACGTAAAACTTGTGGGTTCGATTACCACTCGCCGAAATTAAATATTTAATATTTTCATTGCTTCGCTCTGGTAAGCAGACAAAACGCGGCCTTCAGCTCCGCCAATCAACGCGCAATGCCTCAAGAATTAGGCGAAAAGTGGAGAAGTAGGGTGTTTTAAAACTAGGTTCCCACTGCCTTCTGAAAGAAAAAGCTCTCGATGACATTGAGAAAAAAAAGACAATGTAATGTGGACATTCTTTTAAAACTACTAGTAAATACACAATATAAATATGCTTGGTTTTATTATTTAATTAATACAATATTACCATATTTTGTGATGACGCTGTTAAAGCTTTATACAAGAGATGGTTCTTAGTTATGTTTGGACACTCACTCGTGGTTTTGGCTGTATTTAAATTAATGTTTTTATTCTATAATGACTTTTCGGCACTACATATGCGATTTTTACGAGTTTTTATATGCGAAGAGGAATTATTAATTTTATTCACACAATATAACAATCGATACATAAAAAGAATATACTCTCACCCTGGCCAGATTAACACCAATCTCACTAAGTCGCTTATGCTGATATGTAAGTGGTTCATGCAGTTTGGCATCGCCGCGCTTGTAGAAGTCACTGTAGTCGAGGCGGAAAGCCAGCGTCTGGAGAGACACCTCGGCATGCAAGGCCAACTTCAGAATGAGCGTCGTTACGTGACCCCTGTGCGAATATTACAATATGTCTAAGATGTAAAGGATTACGGGCCAAAGAGGTAAGTCATGACGCGGAGGCCCAATTGTGTGACTGTGTAGCCCGGTCCGATCCCCACAAGAGAAAATGAAATATTTACTTAAATTTATATTATCATTTGTTCACTCTGGTGTCGAGGCAAAGCCGGCGTTGAGTTCCGCCACGTATGCAATGCGTCTAGAATTTGGCGCAAAGTGGGAACCTAAGTGTCTAAAAAGGGGGTTCCTCTGCCTACAAAACAAAAAAAAATAATAATATGTTTAAGACATCCGCACTAGAATTTCATTAATTTGCGGTTGCATTCTTATTTCGCATGCCTCAAAGGACATCGTTGTCTTTTCGTATCTAAAGAATCCAAAACTATATTCGAAGTACCTTCCTACCTGTAAGTCCTCGCCCAAACATTCAAATCGGCTTTTCTGTTAGCCAAAAATTGATGGAATATCTTTCTCTTTTCCTTGTCTTGTGTTTCGTCAGCGGTGTTAACGCCATATTCACCTAAGTAATTAACATTTTTGGTTAGTCCTAATATTTTAAAATGTTCTTTTATTTATGTTAGCCATAAATATATATAACGTTAATACAACGTAATATCGCATTTCGATGTGATTATGTCGATATTTAATGCATTGACTTTCCATCCAATATGTTTTATATAAAATATCTATAATACATACTGGGATTGTCGTAGTAACACTATGTCTGGCTGTAAACGCGAGATGTGGGTTCGATCCCTATTCGGGAGAATGAATTGTAATCAATTCTACACTCTGAAAAGAAAACAAATACATAATGGCACCAAAAATTGGCGAAAGCTTTATGGGTAATAGTGTCTTAACACTAGGTTCTCAGATGGATAGCATGGAAAAAAATTAAGAAATATAGATCATGACCTCTCACAAGTCGTTCTGCCTTGAGTAGTTCATAGCGGTCGCGGCGCTCGAGCTCGGCGGTGATGCCGTCGTGCAGGGTGGTTTCGAAGCTGCGCAACGCCAGCGTCTCGTTTAACACGTTGCCGAGGTACGACTGGAGCTCCTGTTAAATGTTAGGATAGTATTTCATTTCTTTTGACGAGCGAGGAAATGAAAAGATTAGGTATTTTACTTCCACAAATATTGTGTTTAAGTTCCATGCTTGCACCCCTGTGCCACGATGGCTTTGGTGTTAATGACGTATTTAATATTATATATTACTAGTTTTTACATGCGGCTTCGTCCACATGGTTGGAAAGTAATCATTTAGAGACGAGAGAAAGAGTTTAGAACGACATATGACACATATTACGTGCCCTAGATAATTCTGACCCAATGTACCTTTGTACAGCATGGTTATATCGGTAAAGACCAGGTGGGCACCTGCGTGGTGTGGTGTATGATGGCGTGTATGGAGTGGCGGTCGAGCGCGCGCTGGTGCAGCGCCAGCAGGCGGTCGAGGGGCGAACGTGCGGCGGCGCCCAGCAGCTCGGCCCAGGCTGCCTCGGCGCCCTCGCAGCTTGCCTCCTGCAACGCGCCGCACAGCCGCAGCGCCTCGGCGCGCAGACACGACACGCGCCGCATGAGGCCCCCCACCTCGGGCACGTGGCGCAGGCGCTTCTGCAGGATGGCGTGGTCGCGCCACGCGTGGTGCAGCGCGTGCTCGATGCGCTTGACGCGCCACAGCTGCGTGAACAGCGCTCGGTAGCGTGCGGCACACGTGGCCGGGAACAGCGTGCCCAGAGGCCCGTCCACGCGGTACTGCAGCGCGAAAACGTCCCAGCCGGTGTCCTCGCGCCCGTCACCTGCCACATGACATTGTCATTTGTTAATTAGTTCATTATCAAATTTATTCAATTAAAATAGAATAAATATTCATTCATATTTTCATTTCTAATAAAGCGAAAATTAATCCAATTCGTTGAGTTTTGCCACTCAACACGCAATGCCTCCAGAATTTAGCAGGAAGTAGAGAAAGGAGTGTCCTAAACACTAGGTTCCCGCTGCCTACCCTACTAACGGTGGGGTACAGCGTGAAGTTGATTTTTTTTAAATAATTATTTTTTAGTTAATACTGAGTTGTGTTTAACATAAAAATTCGCAATGAATAGTCAGCACTAGCAAAATTCAATTATTGCTTATATTCTTAACTTCCCCAAATAACGAAATTTATACAAAATAACGTTTTGTTTTTAATTTATATAACATTTAATGATATGATATGACATTATAAATACTCGTAATATAATTTCATACATCCCATAACCATCAAAGAAAAAGAACCTTGTATTGAGATGCTTTGTTTTCTACCTTCCGTTCAATTTTATAAATAATATTAATAATATAATATAATTCTAACAATTCGGATACAAGTTGACATGAAGGCGAGCTAGCACGTGCGGCGGCTCGTACTGCGCGTTGGTGGCGCGCACGGCCGCCTCCAGCGTGCACGTCAGGTTGTGCACGTATAGAGATGTCGCCGGCTTGTTCAGCTCGTCCCTGTGGGAATCCATAATAAGTTATTAATTCGTTCTAAATGGAGTGCAATAAAGAAATATAAAAATAAATAACAAAAATATTTATCTGTATGTTACATAGTTATGTACGGTGTCACAGGTGGAACAATTATTTTACGTTAAAACGAGCGTCCGTGCGATAGACGGTCGATCGCAATAAAGTGATGAATAAAGGGGTCGGGTGGACGACGATGAGAATGGTATTTTTCCCATTCGCGTTTGTCGCTCTAACATTGGGGACATATATAATTTTAAGTTTAGATTAAATTTTTTAAATCAATTAAAATAAGTTAATTATAAAAATCGTATTTTCTTAACCCTCCAACTGCAGCCCTCGTAACTAATATCCCTGCGGGAACAAGTCACACACTAAATCCCTTTACACTAAAATATTGGTGTAATAAAATATTAAATAAGTAATAAATATGTTCGTACTCCAACAATGTCATCAAATGATGCACGAAGTCACCCTGCGCCAGCAGTAAGTAGCGGCGGTGGGCGGCGAGGTGATCCAGCAGGTGGTGGTGCGTGGTGAGGGCGCCCAGCAACCGCGCCGCCGCCGCCTCGTGCGCCAGAGACATGCCCGACTGCAGCCCGCGCGCCTCCCACCACGCTGTGTGTCAAACGGTCATTGAACTATTGTGGAATAAGTAAGGATGTGTGTTTTAAATAACAGAGAAAAGTCTTCTTTAGATATAAGACCTTTTCACACTCTCTTTCCTTAAACATTACGTATAGTGATAGTGACTTGCTACTGCACGTCGTATTAAATCCGCGATCGGTGATCGGCATCGCGAACATTTACTATCTAAAACTACACTACACGACACACAACTCACAAGTTGCCACTGCATGTCGTATTAAGCCCGCGATCGGTGAATACTTAAAATTTTTTTGGCTTGTTCTGGTCCAAGAGCCGAACCGAGAAAGACCTTCGTTTTTTTTTAAATCTGCCAAACCACTATCCATATACGCTGATATTACTTACCAGTGAAGAGTATTGTGCATAGAAGCTATCAGATTTTATAACATAACGAATATCTAACTGGATCGGGCTCCCGCTCTATTATTTAAAATGTACAAAAAGAACACCAATACAAAAAATATTATAAAACCAATAAACAGACCAGGTTGTTCAGTTGACGTAGGCAGCAGGTGATGCAGGTGCACGTGGTGGTCTGCGGGCGTGGGCTCGTCAGCGCAGGCTTCGCGCATGAACACCACGCTCTTGCCCGTCGCCAAGATCTGTGCCGCTTGCTCGCGCGACATGAATGAAGGCACCATCCATTCTCTGTTATAGATTAAAAGAAAAACCAAAAATGAAGCTGTTGCAAGAAAAAACCTAGTGTTTAAGCATTCCGTTATTTCTCAGTTTCAATTTTCGAAGCATTGTTATGGGACAAAAGGCCGCACTTTATCTTGTCACAAGAGCGAGGTGATAAAAATTATTAATTCTCTTGATTGAGAATAGAGCCCACAACCACACGTTGAATTTACGGGTAGATGCTGTGCCGCTGCACAGCAGCACTGCATCTTGAGAATTATATATTGTAAAATTTATAACTACTAATAAATAATGTACAGTTTAACCTACCTCACTCTATATTTATCGTGCCACATTCTGTCAATGGGAACACCACTTCTACTTTCAATAAAAAATTCGTTGAACGGATCATCGATCTCACCTGAAAAAAGTTTAGATGATAGACTAATAGATAGATAGACCTCCTAACTAGGAGGAACTTGATGTAGAATTCAACAATGTGTATATATTATAAACATAAATAAGTTGTGTGTTTTAATAGAAAAAAATTAAAAAAGGAATTTTATATAAAAATCATAAGAGCGGACTGTTGGCTTATTATATGCTATATTGTACACACTATAGCTTCACGCGGTATGCATCAGCCATCATTACTCCAGTTATGTTAAACTGAAACCGCTAAAACCTAGCTTACCGTGTAGAAGCCACCGCGTCAGCATCTGCAGTAGAGGGTATGTGAGCGCAGTGAGCAGACGCCGCGCCAGCGTCACCACGCGGTCGTCGCCGTGACGCACGAAGCGGTGCACGCAAGACGCTAACTCTCCACCTTTACATACGAATATTGCTTCAATATTTTAAGTACACAGTGTATAATTGCATAAACAGATGGAATCCAGGAAGACCAATAGTCAAGACATTGCATGTTAAGTGACGAAATACAAAGCCGCATTTTTTCTTGTAACTAAAGTGTAAATAGGACAGGAGCTCTTTAATAAACAACAGAACCTTACAAAAGCGACGCGATGAAAATAATTTATTGAATGGGAATACAACTCACAACCATCGTGTACACTCAAACGCTGTAGTTTCGTGTCAATTTTATTGAAATTTATACACTTAGGTAACTACATATAAAATGTAGTGAATGAAGCCTCTATGAACATAACATTGACCTTATTAAAAATATAATATCTAAATTAAGCTTAAAATGTATATTGACTTCAGTGATAAATGAATAATTTATTCTGTCATTACATTAAACATTGTCATTCGTACCTTTTCTGTGATGCGCCGTATGTGCAATATTCGCGAGCCATGTCAGCCGGTGTAGTGGCTCCTGTGCCCACACGCATACGCGCCGCAGCGTGCCCCCTGCACCGTCGCCTTCGCAAATCTAAAACGATAAACATCTTCGTAATAACTGCTATAAATAATACTAAGCACGGTACGCCCCTAGTCTTTTATCATAAATATTTTATAGTATGGTACATTTGAAAATAATAAATATCTACAGCTGCATTTCTCATGAACATTATACTTGCTACTAATGATATCTTAAATTGGAGTAAAAAATCGTTTTTAAATTAGTAATATTCTACAATAGACAATCGGAAAGAGGCATATCAAAATACATTTAGTGTATTGTAACTGAGCCAGTCCTCGCTCTAGCCAATTGAAGTACTTCAGTGGTGGTGATTCTCACGAAACGGTTTAAAACGGTATTTGATGGTCAAATCATAGTGCTGTCAATAAAAATATCTCGAGACCTTAAAATGTACAGAAAATGGCATTATTGTTTCAAACCACGTAATGTATATCGGGCATAATATTAACCTTACTCTACAAAGGAAAAATTATAATTATCATTCTTTAATATCTTGGTTTCCACTTCAGTGCTCAGGCTTCCATTGAATAAAACATAAATTAATTCTTTCTTAATAAAAAAAATCTTTATTCTCTTTGAATGTAGAATTTAGTTCAGTGGCAACAAAAATTCTAAGTTTTAAATTCCAATAGAGCTAAATATTTGTACGAATGTTCGAAAACATTATATCATTAAGTACAACTCTTGGATTAAAAAATGTAAGAACATTTTTTTAGAAATATTACATGAACTATAAATATTTATTTTTATTATTATTTTACCTATATTGCATTAATAAACAGTGTTCTATTTTATGTTATTTTTCATCATAGTAGAGACATTTTATTTTAATTCTTTATAAATATTAACAAATCAAATCAAATGAGTTTCAAGCTGTATCTAATGTTAAGACACTCCGTTCCCCACATTCTGCCGAAATCTGGAGACATTGCGTATTGAGTGGCAAAGCTCAACGCCGCGCTTGTGCCTCGGCATCTGAGCGAAGATATAGAAATATAAATTGAAATAAATATTTCATCTCCTCGAGTGCGGATCGAACCCATAACCAGTCGGTTTTACGGTCACACCTTGTGCCCCTGCGCCACGACTGGCGTCAATAAATATTGCCTATGTTCTTTTAACATGACTTACCTGAGACTGGAGTAAAGCAACACTGCGATAGTATTCGGTTAGTTCATCTCGAATAGAAGCCACTAAACCTTCACCCATCAAGCCTGCATGAAAAACACATAACGCAACAAAACAATTATTTACATATTCCCCAATGTAGTTAGTATCATATGAGCTGTACCGATACTAGTTAAAAATTGAAATGAACACAAACATATTTCAGAAATTCCAAAATTATATTAAAAAAGATAGTCACCGATGTTTTTCTGAATATCAATCGAGCATATACTAACATAAAGCTTTACATATAAACTATATACAGAGCCATATTTATTGTGATGGGTACATGATTCATTTAAACAGTACCTTGCGGCATGAGCCCCGATGAGGGGTCAATAAATTCCTTCAGTCGATCATGTAGGAAGCCCAGGTGTGCTATTCTACTGTACAATATTTGTGCGGGACGCGTCCAGCTGTCGGGGCCGCGCGCCTTGATACCAGTCGCCGCTAGTACCGCGTCACGGACACAGGCGCGCTGATTTGAGTGATCTATGTTAAAAATGTTTTTACAATTAAAAGTGTTCTTTAATTCAGTCTCATCATCATTATTATATGAATTTTTACTTCACTCGAACATTTTTTTTTCAGTTTCACGCTGTATTTATTTCGCATGGTAGGCAGAGATCAAATAAATGTTATTAACCAGCAATAATGATAAAGAAAACCTTCATATAACCTTTTGTTGTAACTCACATCCATTATTAATCATTAAAGTATTCATATCATTAAAGGTCTACTACATAACTGATCAGGGGTAATGAATTACAATACTTATTTAAAGAACCGACAGACAGACAGTTTATTGTCAAATGTATGGTAGTGTGTGTTATACTTATTTAAGTAATTAGCCTTCTGCGCTCTATCTCTATATAAACTATAACTTATGCCGAATTTCATACTCCTGTGTCTCCCATAATTTTCGTAAAAAAATATGTACAGTTTATAAAGATATAAATTTAAAAGTACCATTTTAAAAAAATCACAAGTAGAATCAAAACATATTTTTAAGGTAAGTATCTCTATCTATCTAAATATATATATATATATATTTAGATTATATATGTATATATAAAACAAATGTTTGTTCGTGTGTTTGTTTGTTGCTGTGTGCTGTTCGCTATAGACTCCAAAGCGGCCGAGTCAATCTGGGTATATTTGACAGATATAACAAATTTTATAATATTCATTATTGTTCTAAAAATACATAATAAACAAAAATAAAAAATATTTCGTGTACCAAGGTGGACTTATCTCTGTACACTATGTCTTAAAATTTAAAGCGAGAAGAGTCTTTTTATCTTATTAGTGCTCTCATATTACTTTTCACCCTTAGACATTCACATAAACCTTTTAAAATACATCTGTACAGAAAAAAATTGAATTTTGTAGCCAAAGTTTTTTGTCAAATTAACCCTCATCAAATGGTTAGCTTTGACACAAAAAACCATTCATCAAAAGATATATTTTTAATCAGTATCAAAAAATAATTAAACACACTTTTAATAGAAAACTTTTAGGCAAATTAAAAAGAAAACAAGTCAAAATAATTTAAGCAAATAAAAAAATTGTAAGAGTTTGAGTATTAATTGTGTATAATATTAATGTCTATATTAGCCAAAGAATCAAAGTTACCCAGATTGACTGTACTTATTATATTCTAAAAAATATAAAAGGTTTTGTCTTACCGCTGGAATATGCAGCTATGGCAAGGTTACTATCACTAGATGGCAAGCTCTGATTAGACTTTTGCTGTTTTAAGCAATTAGCACTCCAACTTATGTTATTTTTACTGTTCAATACAGATGCTACACCTGGATTGAAATTCTGAAAAACATTACAATAAGTTTTACTTAACTCCTTATAGATATTGTAGCTAGTAGAAAACAGAAGATAAGAGTGATAAATTATTTGTGAGAAAAGTATTATAAAATATCATATTAATCATAACAAAATCTATTTATCTATTTACTTTATTGCTTGTCAATTATTATCATTTAATTTTTCTACGTTTTTGAGGAGAACAATAGTAGATACATTTCAAGTAGGGTGCAAGGGAAGCTCAGACATTAGGAGTGAGTGTAACCAAACAAAAAGAAAGTTGCTGAGGTTCCCCCTGCAGCTTAACGGGCCTAGCTCTCACACATTAAAGTCACAGAGTATTCCATGAAAGGATTTTGGCTTTTTTTTTGGCATTTCAACAATGCTTTACCATCAAATTTAAATAAACTGTGACATAATAAAATTGAAAATTCTTAGTAAGTATTACATAATAAGCAAATTGTAAAAATCTATAAATCAATATTCGACAATATACAATTGGAAAGCATAATTATGCAATATTTTGAAAACTTACAGTTACAGAAATGTTACGAATAGGGAACAGTTGATGAGTAGATTCACTGTGTTGTGGTGTGTCAGACAAGTCCAATAAGAGAGAGAGCACTGCCACTCTTTGCTTTAAGACAAACTGCAAAAAAAAACATACATAATTTATAATGACATCACACTATAAATCGTTAATACTTTAGATTTTATTCTATTATATGGATAATACATCTATTCATAAATCCTCTAGATTCAATTCACCAATTAGTAAAAATTACATAAAAGCTGTTACATACTTTAGAAGATTTTAATAGTATATTGAGTGGAAGAGACTGTTTTATGCCATGTACTGGTACTAACAGACTTACTGAATTCTTAAGTTTGGAATATGCTTCATTAAATCTATCAATATCCCTTGCTGAGGCAGTGGCCAACCGTGAGCTAATTCTTTGACATAACAAACTCTCATCTAACAATGATCGAGTTTTTTTGCTTGTTGTTGATACATATGATAATGCAAGTTCATAGGCTCCATCTGTGAAAAATATTTATATTATAATTTATATTGTGTTTATTATATATTTTTTTATTTAAACACACAAGTCTGATTATATGATTTCTACACAGAGCTTGTAATGTTAAAAGAACACCCACAATAAATATACAAATAAAGTAACTTAACATGAACAGTGTTTAAATATGCAATTGTTTAGAAACTACACCTATTTTAAGTAAAGTTACTGAAACAAAATACATAATCATGTCACCTAGTATATGAAAACCTACATATTAGGCAAAACATATATAACATACTACGATATTGATTCATTTCATTGCAAGTTAAATTTGTTATTTGTGTTTACCTATCCTAATATTTCTGAAAATATCTTTTAAATATTCCTGTAAACTACTCATTGATTAAAGTTAAAGAATAATAATTATAAATAAATTAATCTCAAAAATTGACATTATTTTAAAAAAAGAAATTTACCTGGATCAGATGACAAGCATTCGCATAATTTATGAAGTAACGTTGCAACTGTACCAGCTGGTAAGTCCATCTATTATTTAAAAAATATTGTATATATATTAAAATAAAATTGATATTTTCTTACGTTATCACTTAATGAAAACAACTAAACTGTATAGTAATCTATTATAAATGCCAAATATATAGTGGACTTCTTTTGTATAATAAATTAACGTTGAGTTATCTTATATATCAATTGAAATTTAAGTTTTAAAATTATGAACTCACATTTATTCAATTTATTTGTTTATTGTTTACCTACTTCTCATAACTGATTTAGCTATGTCAATTAAAATTTGAACTTTTCTTAAATGTCAGTAATAGTGTTACCAGATTTTTAATCAAACCCTAGCCGTAATAAGCGAACATAATATCTGATGAATGAATGAATATCTGATGAATCTTTATTGACATTTATTACAATGACCTTTTTCACCTATTACAATTTTAGTTCAATAAATACGATATATATATATATATATATATATATATACTAGCTGACATGACTATTATCGTAATTTATAAAATATCTTGCTATTGTCCTGCAATCTTTAATTTTCATGGTCGTTCAATTTGCAGTTGACCGTACCATACCATACCATATCGTCCTCATTAGCAAAATGCTTATAGAACAAATGATAGTACAGTCCATAGATCAAGCCCCCGCCACCCAATTACGTGCAAGAAAACCAGAAATGGGATAAAGTAGCTCAATGGTTAAACAGCCAAAAAATCAACTACTCCACCGCGTGCCTCACGCAGGTGGGTATTAAGATTCAAGTAAGCACTTCGGCGGAACACCGCCACTTCACTTCATTCCTTAGAGAATACCAAATAGGCTACCATTCGTACGTCCTAGAGGACGAACACCAACTGCGCGTCGTACAAAGGGAATACCCAAGGAGACAGACGTAGAGCACGTTTTCACCGACCTCCGCGACCAAGGCTTCCCCGTGCGTCATGCGCACCGTCTCTATAACGCTCGTACAAAAGCAAAGTATGACATAGTATTAGTCAACTTGAACCTCTCCGCAGAGGCCAAGAAAATCTTAAACCTGAGGTCGGTCTGTTCTCTCACCAGCATCAGGGTGTAACCCCCTCACTCAAGGGGCCTCATAGGGCGGTGCCATCGCTGCCAACTTTACGGTCACTCGGAAAGAAATTGTTTCGCGCAGCCTAGGTGCGTAAAGTGCCTAGACGACCACGCCACCGCGGAGTATCTTTGCAAAGAGCCAGACCCAAAAATTCCCCCTAGTTGCGTCCTATGCGAGACGCAGGGTCACCCCGTGAGCAAACGCGGATGTCCCCGGGCGCCGCGTAGACACACGAGGCGCGAGGGCAAGAACAGGGAGCAAATCCTAAGGGATTCGCTAGACTCCAAACTAACTTTAAGACCCCACATTAAGTCAGCCTAAAACAAAACCAAATTCATCCTCTCGAGGTTATATACCCTTATAAACAAGCGCAGTAAAATGTCACTTAGAAATAAGCTGACACTATACAAAACTTGTATAAGACCCGTCCTCTCCTTCGCTTGTGTGACGTTCGCGCACACCCGCCATACAGCTAGATCTCATGCAGGTAATTCATTCCTACGCATGGCATCAGGTTGCCCCTGGTACGTGCGTAACGTCGACCTACATAGAGACCTCGGACTCGAATCGTTCCACGCGCACTGTAAATGCTTAACGAAGCGCTACTTTGAGTGCGTAAATTCCCACGACAACCCCCTCATCGTAGAGGCGTGCAATTACAAGCCGTTCGCGGCTCCCAAACGTAGATGCCCGCGTAGCGTCCTCAGATCCCGATGACGCCATCACGTTAGCAAATGCCCCGTATTTAGGTAGGAAATACATTACACACACACCGTCGTCGACGGAACCGACGACGGAGTCTAGCTTATTCCACGGCTCGGCCGCGTCTCGGCGTGGTTGGACCCAGCGGCTAGGGACCGTTAGCTCCCTTAGATTAGTCTCATTAAAACCCCCAGTTGCAGCTGGCTTGTATAGATTAGGTTAATTCCCAGCCCGTTAACGGTTGTTAGCCGAGGTCTGAGCTCCGCAGGGGGTTCCCTTTCAGCCGTTGACACTTCTCATAGGCAGTCATTCAGTGTTTGCTCATTCTTCAGGGACAGAGTACCCTCTTCCCTACCCAACCGGTGTCGCTGTAAAAGCCAATAGGGCTAACAGCAATAAGAACAATTCGAAAAAAAAACAGTCCATAGACAATACACAAATGTGTCCATAGATAAAATAGTGTAGAAATAGGCTAATTTTCCTACGTCCGAGCCGTCATTTTCTTTGACGAAATCTCAAAACAAGCAACGAGCTGTGAATATTATCATAAATTTAGTTTATAATGTTTTTTGTATTAAAAAACAGAAGTTTCTTTTAATTTATGAATAATATATGTATTGATATCTCAACATGAGTTTTTCAATTGATGAAGTGAACTTTCTTGTATATCGTTACTTGCAAGAATCTGGTATTTACTTTCGTAGAACATAACAGACGCCAGCATGCTGTTTTAATTTATATATAATTGTACTTGCTATAATATAATTATTAATATTTTAGGTTTTCATCATTCAGCATATACTTTTGGTATTGAATCGCATATTTCCCAAAGTAATATAAATGGTGCACTTGTACCTCCAGCCGCTTTACTAAATATATTACAAAAAGGGCTACAATATACAGAAGCTGAAATTACTATTGGTGAAGATGGTAATATTAATGATAAACAATGTCCTAGAAGAAATATAATTCATGAGACATTATCCCAAATGTGTTCTTTTTTGTTGAAGGTTCCGAAACTCGACTTACAGAAAGCCTTAGTTTAATTGACGCAGTTACTCCAGATATAGTTGCCGCGAGACAAAATGCCCATAATGCACAAAAACAAGCAAACAAAGAACCAGGATCTGGAGGAGAACAGAATGGTGTTGATGTATGTTAAACATAATTTTGTTTGCACTATAATTCTTTTATTTACTGTAAAAGTGCAGAAGCGAAAATAATCATATTAGTCTGTTAATACACAGGGAACAACATGCACTGCAGCATCGACTACAGGGGGTGCTGCGACCCCTAGTGCCCCAGAAAATATGGATGTGGATCAGTCAATTGAAATTCCGGCTAGTAAAGCAACTGTTCTAAGAGGGCATGAGTCTGAAGTTTTTATATGTGCCTGGAATCCTAGCACAGATCTTTTGGCCAGTGGTTCAGGAGACAGTACAGCTAGGTACCATATAATTATGTTAAGCAATATCTTTTTATAATTATTGACTATAATTAATACTAATAAACATTTGTAGAATATGGGATATGTCTGATAACCCTGCTACTACTCCTAACCAACTTGTATTAAGACACTGTATCCAGAAAGGTGGGGCTGAAGTGCCAAGTAACAAGGATGTCACTTCATTAGATTGGAATGTAAGTTACATTATTTACAATTATTGCCTAATTGTGAGGTCATCATAAAATCACATTATAGAGTTCTTTTGCAGTGTGATGGAAATCTATTAGCAACTGGATCATATGATGGATATGCTCGTATTTGGACGACAGATGGTACTCTAGCATCCACATTAGGTCAACATAAGGGACCAATTTTTGCACTAAAATGGAACAAAAGAGGAAATTATATTTTGAGTGCAGGGGTATGTTATACATGTTTTTAAATTTAATTTCTTGTAAGAAGTGTGTATGATACACACTAATTATATAATTATCATATATTAATAATTACCATATGTAATATAATTGTGTGTTAAATGTATTAACTATTTTTCTTAGGTTGATAAAACCACAATAATATGGGATGCTGCATCAGGACAATGTACACAACAATTCTCTTTTCATGCTGCACCAGCACTTGATGTTGATTGGCAAACTAATAATTCATTTGCTTCTTGCTCTACGGATCAATGTATTCATGTCTGCAAACTACATGTTGACAAACCAATAAAAAGTTTCCAAGGTCACACAGTAAGTAAAACTAATAAAAGTAGCAGTAATCTATCTTTAAGATAGACATAAATATGTTTATGAAAATATTGTAAATTTAACTTATTTTTTATAGAATGAGGTGAATGCAATTAAGTGGGACCCTCAAGGACAATTACTTGCCTCTTGTTCTGATGACATGACCCTTAAAATATGGTCTATGAAACAAGACACTTGTGTACATGATTTAAAAGCTCATTCTAAGGAAATATATACCATAAAATGGTCTCCTACTGGACCGGGCACACAAAACCCTAATATGAATTTGATTTTGGCTAGTGCATCTTTTGATTCAACTGTACGATTATGGGATGTAGAAAGAGGAGTATGTATACATACACTTACAAAACACACAGAACCCGTCTACAGTGTCGCATTTTCCCCAGATGGCAAATTTTTAGCTAGTGGCTCTTTTGATAAATGTGTACATATATGGTCTACTCAAACTGGAGGTTTAGTTCACTCATATAAGGGAACAGGTGGTATTTTTGAAGTTTGCTGGAATTCACGTGGTACTAAGGTTGGAGCAAGCGCCAGTGATGGAAGTGTTTTTGTGTTAGATTTGCGTAAGCTATAGGATAAGCTATAATGTATATATTATGAGAACTGATAATATATTTTAATTATGAATTAAAACAAAGTAGCAACACATGAAAGTTTTATTATTATTTAGGATGCTACATAACACAAAACAATGTAATTATAAATATATTGTGACAAACTGAAGTGATGCTATGTTTTGATTATTATATATAAACATATTTTCCAAGATTTTCTTTTAAATATAACTTTGGAAGGTGAATTTATTATTTTTTCCTTAACATTTGAAGATTTTAGCATCTTCTCTGGAACAAAGCTGAAATTGTATATCATATGATCAATCATAATACAAAAACAATGATAATTTATTTCTTTTATAACATAAAAATGTAGACATCCTTACAAACAGGAAATTATTATTTCTAAGAAAATTGAATTTAATTGATAATAATTAATTTTAGCAAATTATCATTATTGGATAAATATACATTTATTTACATTTGTTGTTTTTTTATGTTGGTTACTTACATAAGTTAGATATCCCTTAAAGTTTCATTGGCCTTTTGTATGCTAACATATCCTCATGTTTATAAAGAGTGTGTAATTTTTCATACATAAATTTAAAAAAGTACAAAAGGTTGTCGTATTCTCCATCATATGGCTTACAACAATCATGATGCCCTTGACTATGTCTTGGGTAATATTTTGTAAGTTCATTCTGGTAATGTGGACTAAGACCCCATGCACTAGCATGTAACTCTATTAGAAATTGATGCAATGCTTCTACTGTTGAAAGGTACCAACGAGGACTTCCTTTTTGATGTCGCCAAAATTGTGATACTCTATTTTGTAACACAACTTTTGGCAATCTTTGTAATCTTACATCTGCAAATATTCCTCTACTTTGATTCCATGTACTATCAATTAAAATTAATCTTTCTATAGGTAATTGAGCAACATGAAATATTTCATTAGTGTCTAGCTCGGAATCAAAAATCTTGGTCATCAATGTACCAACATTGTATCCAGGGGGTAATTCAGCTAGCACATTTTCGGAATAAGTTTTACAGCTAATTTTACCTGTAAATAATTCTTTAACAGTACATGCTTCATTTCCTGGATACAATAAAACTGTTTTTCCATTTACATCATAGTCAGGTATTTCAGGATAAGTATAAACATTTACTTCTTTAGGTGCTAAAATAGCTGCATGGGCAGCTGTACTTTTACCATCTATTTCTCGTTTATGTTTAATAATATCTACTTTAATAGGCAACTGAAAACACAGTAAAATTTAGTTTTTATATTAATAAAAAAATAAATACAAGTTTAAATTTATCTTACCCTACACAAAGGAATTTGACCTTCTAATGGGATAACTGGGATGAAACAGGTATAACAAAAGTACATTCTAGACTTGCTACAACTTGGGCATGCACTTCGCATGTCCAAACTATGTAAAACATCTGAATTTGATATTTTGAACCCATCGAATGGCCTATCATCGCGACTTCTCGCCTCAAGACTCTTAGGGTTCATTATTTATGATTTACAATTGTTTTTTTAACATTATATTATACCAATGTGTCTTATTTTAGAACTATTAATAATATAATTCTCATAACAAAGCATATAACATTATACATAAATTAAAGAGTGGATTCTCGCGTGATGACTTCTGTTTACGAGTACGATAGTGGTGTCTCCTATGACAAAACCGATAACTCGATATTTAAATATCGATACTGTAAATATATTACATCGAGTTGTCTGAAGAATATAATTAAGCAGTTTTAAAGCAATAATTGGCTGAAGTTATAAATTCGGCTTTAGTTACAATATACGAATTATTAATATTTTTTTAGGGTATTTTATGTGTAAACAATTTATTGTTATATTACCATATTTATAATTAATATAATTTTAACGTACATACGGTACTTAAACTTCTTATTGGATTAAATGTTTAGTACATCGCTTATTACTAATAAAATGTAAGTTTTGTTTGATAAATAATTAATATTAATTATAAAAATATACTTAACTACTGTCCTAATAATAATAATAATAAGAATAGTGTGAGATGAAAATTCAAACAAATTGTCCATATATAGCAGTATAGTGTATGGGAGAATTTAAATTATCTTGTTTTGTTAACTCAAAAACGTTAAAGTACCATTAAATTACTTATATATTTTCAACTATCATGTAGAATTTTCTTATTAGTTATTTATAAATGTTTTATGAGTTTTCATAAAATTGTTTGCTACGAAATACGATACATGTACCATAACAAACCTTACAAATATTTCATCTATTTTCGTTATTACGTCAAAGTGTAGGACATATTTGTGATTTTAAAATTTTACTCTAATTGTGTATATCAGTAAGGTAACGTTACACATACTTAAATAATCAATTTATTAATAAATAATACTTTATATATCTAATGTATATTTCTTGTAGTATTCTTATTGTCTACCTTGTTTAGGACAATGACGCCATTTTGTCGCGCCGGCTGATCTGAAATATTATTTAAAGTGATTTTTTAACAATTTCTCGTGTTAATACTCAAAACATGTTTACGCTTTGAAAATATCTTGACTAACGATACTATTTTAATTCTCTCCTTTTATAACTCAACGTGTGTAATGAGAATATGAATATATTGATTATATGTATTCTTCACTGCGAAAATATAAATTAAATTGGTGTAAATTTTCTTTTCTACTACTTATGGAAGCTCTAATTTCTTATTTTCTTATAGAAAATTGATGTGTTTTTTTTTATATTGAAAATTAATGTCCATACAAAAGTACTTGCATTAATATTACGAATTTCATAAATCATCATTCATATACTTCATCAATCATAAACTTTAAGAATATAATTTTGAATGTAATTTTCCCTTCAAGGAAAGGTGAAATGATTAGGGATATGTTGTAATAATGACAATATCAATGAAGGAACAAGATCAAATGCCCGGGGAGGTGAGTTTATAATTTTTCTTTAATTGGTGCTTCGTTTTTGTTACATAAATTACTTGTCTTATCTACTTTAGTCTTTTTAAACTAATATTTCAATAAATAAATAATACTTTTGTTTAATAAATAATGTGTGTGGTAATTTCAAAGATGACATTCCCCGAGGCAAAGTTGAAAGCCTTAGAAGATAAAATATCCCATCCCAGGTGGGTGGTACCTGTTTTGCCAGAACAAGAACTTGAAGCTCTTTTGATCGCCTCGACAGAATTGGCTGCAAAAGGTTTTTTTTTATTTTAAATGTAATTTTTTTATATATAAATTTGACCTTGTTGTAATGACATCATAACTTTTTTTCAATGTATAGGTGAAGATATTAATAATCCAAATTGTCAAAAATTTTACAATAAGGCCCTGACAATATCATTTACAAAAATTCTAACTGATGATGCTGTATCATCATGGAAAAATAACATCCAGCAATGTGTACGTTCAAATTGTGAGAAATTGGTGAAGTTATGTGCCATGAAATTAGATGACCCTAGATTTTTACAACTTTTATACATGGCTTTCAATCCAAATAATAAGTAAGAATTTTTTCTTTGCATTGCAAATTGCATCTTTTTTTCTATTTGAACGGCATCTTAATAAACACCTTGTTTATAAATACAGATTTCACACATTTAATGCGGCAAAAACAAGTGAAGGCTTATCAGTAGGAAATTTAACTGTAACAGCAGGCCCAGGGTCAACTCAGGAATGTGAAGTGTTTGCCAGATCACAAGATCATCGTACACCTAGGGGATGGCTGGTTCATCTCATTAATTTGTAATTTACCTTTCTTGTTTGTATAGAAATAATCACATTATAAACCTGTAATATAATTGATCACTTTCATTTGTAGGTTTGGTCAAGCAGAAGGTTTTATAAAATTGAGAGAAAGATTTGAAACAATTATGGGCTTTAAAAAATCTGAGCTAACATCATCCGTTATTAGTGAAGAGAAAGTTTCAAATGAAATTACAGAAAAGGAATATGAGGAAATCAAATCAAATTCTTCTGAAAATATGCCATCTATAGATGAAAATATTGAGGTTGTTACAATAAATCCTTAGCCTGGCCCAATTTTCACAAACACATGTTTAATATAAAATTTTATTTTTATTCTAGAGTTCAATGATAAGAAGTGAACAACCATCATCTTTAGAACAGTCAATAAATGGAGAGACACGTGTAGCTGCAGTTTGGCAGCTTTTGCGTCCCTTGGGCTTATGTCATGATCTTCTCACACCACACACTGTCACAGTTTACCTTCTACCTATACTGGTGGGTAATGGTATTATTTAAAGAAAAAAGTATTATTTAAATAACTTTTCTGCATCATATTTGAAATTTTAAATTTATTATCTTAAAGGAATATATACCCACACTATTGGAGAGCTTAACAGATGATGAATTAAAACGGGACGCAACGGGCAGTGAAAATAAGACAGACATAGTGTCATGTTTGATTAGAGCTTGTAAATGTGTTGCAATGAAAACCCCTCAACACCAAAGCTTACTCAAATGTAAGTGGTTCAACTTTTTATTCATAATATTTACAGAGTGGTGATAATTTAATATGCATAACATATGTATTTTTGTATTGTATAATTTTGTGTTCTTGTCAATATTTTTTATGTATAAAGTTTGCAATTAATGCTGTTTGTATGTGTTTATATCAAAACTTTATGACTTCCTAAGTATATGTTACACATTTTTTCCACTATTCTACCATTATATCACTTGGAGGTATTATAAATGCTACAATGTACATTTGGTTAAATAATGCACTACCATTGGCATTAGATATAACTTTGTCAATAAATATTTGTAATGTTTTTTTGTATAAATGTTATATTGATTTTAATTTGTCAGTGTTGATCGCCATTCATTTATTTCAGCCTAATAACTTAAGTGTATTAATATTCATAATTATATTGTTGTCATAATCAATTAAAAATGAATAATGAAAATATGATTGGGACATATAGTTCGAAGCAAGGTGGGCAGCTGACCCTGTAGCTGCTAAGGGGCGAAGTGGTGTTTCCTCCCCTAAGCTGTTACATTGTCTGTTGTTCATCTATATTCATCGTTACACAAGTATCGCCACATCAGCTTCTTATGCATGTTCTTAGTCATTTATTTCATATTTGTAATAATAATTATTATAACAAGTGTATAAGCATATACATAAGTAACATACATTACTAGTTTTTGTTCTGTTTTTAGCTTATTTTAAAAATACAATAAATACTAAAAATTACAAATTGAATATTTCTGTCTAAAATTTCTTTCACAAGTTAACTACTATATGTTACTTCTAAAGAATTTTTTAAAACTTATTTCGAATATTTGTTATTTTTAGCAAGCAAGTATTATAATTAAGACTGGATACATGATTTGATGGATATATAACAAATATTACAAATATTGTCTTCTATAAAACTTTGTTTATATGTTTAGACATTCATAATGTGATGTGCCTGTAGTTTTGTTTTGTTTGAGTGAATTCACAATCTTTATTTTGTTGTTTGACGTTTCTCATTATATTAAACAATTTTACAGCATTAGAAATGTTTCGAATGAAGATGATTGTACGTCTACTACAAATGTCATCTTTTAACGGAAAAATGTCTGCTTTAAACGAAATTAATCAGCTAATCAGTGCAATCTCACAGCAACCAAGGCCAGAGTGGCTCACACCTGTATTCATAACGGTAAGTTAGTCCGTGTTTTGTCTTCTGCAGACTAAAGAAAATGTCATTTGAGAATCATTAGCGTTCAAACACCACCATCTTCTCTTGCACAGTCAAACATTTAACAACAGTCGATAATCAGTTTCACCCTGTATCCCGCTCACAGCAGATTAGGCAGAGGTATCCTAGCGTTAAGACACTCCGTTCCCCTTTTTCCTTCGAATTCTGGAGGCATTGCGAGTGGTAGAGCTCAACGCCGCTGTGTGTCTCGTACCAGAACGAATACATAAAAAAAATTTCATTTCCTGCAGTGGAAATGGAACCCACAACCGGTCGCGTTTACAGTGACACGTGTCCCTGCACCGCGACTGCCATCATATAATAATTATAATTTTATAATGTAAGCATAATTAAATAATTTAATGCTTTATTGCAGAATTGGATTTGTGAAAATAAAGTAGTAGATATAGTGTTACGAGACTCACTCCATCAGCCCCAGTATGTTGACAAATTAGAGAAAATGCTCAGATTTATGATCAAAGAAAATTCACTGACAAGGGACGACTTGGACGCGATATGGCGAGCGCAACATGGTAAACACGAAGCTATAGTGAAAAACCTCCACGATCTCTTAGCCAAGTTGGCTTGGGATTTCACACCTGATCAACTTGATCATTTATTTGATTGTTTTAAGGTATTTTATATAAAGAAAATATGTATTATTATATATTATTTATTTATATTAAACTTTTGTTAAATTAATGTTAACTCATTTTGTAGGCAAGTTGGGCAACATCCAGTAAAAAACAAAGTGACAAATTGTTGGAAGTTATACGTAGACTGGCTGAGGACGATAAGGACGGCGTGATGGCTAATAAGGTATAGATAATATTATTTCTAATATATGAGTTTTGAACTTGTACCTAGTTTTTGTTCTCTTTGGTCTTTAAAAATTTTGCTTTTTAATGATGGGTATGTTTTGACGCTATCTATAATGATCATTAATAAATTGACAAAAGTGAAAACTAATAATTATTGACTGATTATTATGTATATTGTCTATACTTTCGCTCGCTCTATATTTTATAGGGTGTGGCAACACTACTTACTAGTAGCTTTGTGCATAATGAATATATTTAGAAAAATACTAAAATATATGAAAAAGATGCTTTTTTTATTTTTAGGTCTTAGTACTATTTTGGAATTTGGCGCACTCAGATGAAGTTTGTACCGAAATCATGGATGTAGCATTAGCAAACCTTATAAAAATACTTGACTATAGTTGTAGTCAGGATCGTGATGCTCAAAAAACGTTATGGTTAGACAAGTAAGCACTAATACAAATTCTATATTATTTTTTTATTAAATCGTATCGTCGTTTTTTATTAAAAACATTTTAGTGTTATTATCAAATGTCATATGGTCTTTTTACGTTTTTAAAATATTAATCCACACCTAGAATTTTTTTTGTAAATATAAAATTTAAACAGCGGGATTTGAACCCGCGACTTATGTACTTATGGTTTGGTGGTCACATCGATTGGACGGTGTCCAAGAGACATGGTTTCTAATCCAGCTCCGTCAAAACAAGTAATCTTATCTTAAAAGTCATATGGTCTCCGACACGATCACGCGATATTTGAAATTGTAAAATTTATGGCATAAAATCTACTGAATAAAATATTTGTATTTAGTTTATTAGGATTGGGGGACAAAAATATCAGCTTCACGCTGTTACTCGCACACAGCAGGGTAGGAAGAGAGAACCTAGTGTTAAGACACTCCATTCCCAATTTGACGTCGAAATCTGGAGGCATTGCGAGTACACTTTTTAAAAATAGTTGTAACATCACATTTCAGATGCGTAGAAGAACTAAAAAACAACGACAAATGGGTGCTACCAGCGTTGAAGATGATGCGTGAGATATGCTGCCTGTACGAGGCGGGCGGCGGGACGGGCGTGCGGCCGCACGTCACGCGCCAGGAGCTCATTGACCGCCTGCAGACGCAACACTCGCTAGTCATACTCGTAACCGACTCGCTCACGCAGTATATGGACGTGGTTAGGAATAAGTTGGCTGGTGAGATTTTTGTGGCATTTATGATTTGGTATCTCAAAAGGAAAAAGTGACACTGTTATTAAGTTCGCTTCAATGGGCTAGTCTAATTCAAACTTACTTTCGATTTTTTTAATAGGATCTTGAATAAGGTAAGTGAGTAAATAAAGATGGCGTTGTGGCACACTGTGCATGGAATTTCGTACGGTAACGAATCACCAAAGTAGTACTATAAGTAACCTATAATAGAATAGTGTTTACTACAGTGTCAACTACATGTTTATTTTCCCTTTGTGAAAATGTGTACTTTTGTGCCAAATAAAGTGTTTTTGCGGGGAATTTTATTGCACTGCTTTATTCAGAAAAAATCTGCAGCAGAAGCACACAGAATTCTCGTTGAGATATATGGTGACAATGCTTTGTCGAATAAAACGTGCAGACTGGTTTAGGCGTTTCGAAAGTAATGATTTTCTGGAGCATCGACTAAATTTGAAGACAAAGAATTGGAGGCATTGCTTGAAGAAGATCCATGTAAGACGTTAGTAGAGCTCGGGAAAACGTTACAAATAGATGCGTCAACAGTTTCAAAACGTTTAAAAGCGTTATGAATGATGCAAAAGCAAGGGCATTGGGTGTCGTATGAGTTGAAGCCGAGAGACGTAGAACGACGTTTTCTCATGTGTGAATTGTTGCTTCAACGGCAAAAGAGAAAAGGTTTTATGCACCGTATCGTCACTGGGGATGAAAAGTGGATTCACTACGACAAACCAAAGCGAAAAAAATCGTGAGGCATGCCGGGTCACGCTTCAACATCGTCGTTGCCAAAGCCAAATATCCATTATCTTTTAAATTTTTTTTTTTAACAAAAAAAAAAACAGCGTGAACTTATCCAAGGACCTATTAATTTCAAGTAATCGGGGATTATTCGTTATCGTGTATATATTTTTTTTAAATAAATCTTTATTTTCAGAATAAAATTCCAATTAGTATAATATACATTTTAATGTTTTACTTTTTTAAAAGAATAACTCCTATTTAAGTTTTACAATCAGTGTGCTGGTTGTTAATACCAGGCAGATGTGTTATATTATTATATTTACATTTGATGTATTAGAATTATACTTAATATTTTAATGTATGATGTAGATTTCTTTTGTTGTATTGTATGAAATTTTTTTAGAAAGTATATTCACAAAGAATTAGTTATTTAAGAGAGCAGAATTTATTTTTGATTATTAATATATAATAGTAAGTTGTACATTGGTGTGTTTATTTTTCAGTAGAAGGAGAAATAGATTGGGAAAACTGGTTGCCAGATGGAAGATATCCTCACGCCGCACAAGTACATGAAAGGCTAAGTTTTCTTCGTTTTTTACTTAAAGATGGACAATTGTGGCTGTGCGCTGAACAAGTAAAAATTTATCTACTCTTATTATATTTTAAATTAACTAACTTTTTTTATCACTATTTATATATTTATATGTTTCTAGGCGAAACAAATTTGGATATGTCTAGCTGAAAGACCAGCGCACCTCGGAGACCGTGAAGCATGTTTTCGATGGTTCAGTAAACTCATGGGTGAAGAACCAGACCTGGATCCTAACATAAACCTGCATTTTTTTCGACGGAACATTATGACACTGTCCCCTAATTTATTAACTCATTCCGGTATTAAATGTTTCGAAAGGTGATTACACTCAAATCAATTTAATATATTCCTATTGATTAATTTAAATTAAAAAATAAAAAGATCTTTTTGGTTTCAGATTTTTTAAAGCTGTGAATTCCAAAGAAGGCAAACTTAAAGTCAAACGCCATAGTTTTTTATTAAATGACGCTGATCTCATAGGTTTAGATTATTTATGGCGGGTAAGCTTATTATTTTACAATATGTATGGGAAATAATAAAACTATCTATATTAAAAAAAGCCAGAAATCTAATTCACCATTGTGGAGTAATGACAGAACTATCTGACAGAAAAGGAATGTTTGTGCATTTAATTCTCACTCAGGGGGAATAAATTATTTTCATAATTTCTTTCTCGTTACAATAGAAGTGTTCTCTCGTCTAGCACGAAAATTAAGCGTAAATCGGGGATCACAATGTTTTAACATAATTTTTGTTTTAAGTATGTTTTTGTACATGATCTACAGGTGATAACAGAATGCGAGGATGAAATCTCAGCACGTGCGACGGAGCTCTTGCGTGAGGTGAGCACGTGCACCGGCCCCGCGGTGTCGCCCGCGCTTCACCACGAGGCGTTCCTCACGCAGTGCTGCGCGCGCACGCAGCGGCTGCAGAAGGAGATGGACCTGGCTGGTAAATTAGTCAAATATAATATCACGTTTTTTTAGCTTTGCGCTATATCCTACATTTAGTAAGGATGGCAGAAGGAACCTAGTGTTAAGATATTCTGCTTCTAATTTTACGCCCAATTTTCAGTGAGATTGCCTGTTTATTGGCGAAATCCAATGCCACGCTCTGTCTTCATAACAGAGCTTGGAAATGACAAAGATACATCCCCAAATGGCGACGTAACCCACAGTCGTCGCGGTTACAGTCATGACACTATACCACTGCGCCACAGGGACATAAATTTTCTTTTTTGTAAAATCACAAAGATTTATATTTATTATATATTTATTTTAGATGTTGCAGAGTGTTGTACAAGAATGTGTAGAGTAATACGTGCCATACAAGAGTATATTAATGAATGTGATAGAAGGTTTACCGCAGAACGACAAATTCTACCGATTTATAGATCCGGAAGAGGCAGGCAATGCACTATAATAGTAAGGTTTAACTTTCAAACAGGCCAAAAGCAAATTGACGATGTAGAATTGTTTTCTCATTCAAATGAAACATTGCATTATTTACGTTCTGCAATTCAGAGAAGGTATAATACCTATTTTTTTATTATGTCCAAAAATTTAATTCATTTTTTACAACTGTTTTGTATTTGTATTTTAATTTTTATTTTAGGTTAAAATGTGCATCAGATAGCAATATTAAATTAGAAATGTATATAAACAAAATAGAATTATATGTTAATGGAGAACTGTTGGACACAAGTCACGATCGTAAAATACTTTCTCAAATACCTCTTAGAGACAAAACTGTAATTGTTGCTAAGGTAGGTCTTATCACTTATTTTATTGCTATTATACTTTAGTTACCTAATTACTATATATTATATCGTATAGCAAGGAGAGCAAAGATTCTTTACAGTTAAGTAGCAGAAATCAACCACTTACCCACATAAAACAATCTACTATGCTTATTGGGAGTTGAATCTTTAACCATTATGCTTACAGTCACATTGTCTCACTGCACCCTAATAGTTATATAAGATTTAATATATTATATCAAATAGTAATTAATTAAATAAAAATATCTATTTTGTTTAGGTTTATGATGGCCAAGTTTGTGGAAGTGGTGGATGTGGATCTTCAAATGAATCAAGTAGTGACTCAAGTACGTCATCGCCGCCATTACCTCCCACACTCGAACCCGCTCTACCGGGAGTTGTAAGTAATTACTATTAATTAAATACTAGGTGTGATCTAAAAATATGATGAATAAATTTGTATAACATGAAATGTACAGCAGTCTCTATGTCTATTTAAGTATATAGGTCACAAGTCTGATTTATTGAAATGGCTTGTGGCAAATTTGGATATCTTAGAACTTGTCTATTACCTTTTAAGTCAAAGTTATAATTGGTGCTTGGTATATTGCTTTTACATAAAAACAAGCAATGCATTTACATAAAATTGCGCTTTACGTTATAAAATATTACGAAACATTTTTAAAATGTTGAAATCAATATTTGATGATGGTTATATTGAAAACTTTCTACAACTAGTTAGTAATAAATAAATAAGCAATTAAGAAGAGGAAATAATTCATTTGGAGATGACCATATGCTGACGTCATTTCATTTCGAAAATCGATAAAAATGTGAAAACATCAGCCAAAATGGTTCTATGAAACAGACAAATGACGATTCGAAAGTGTACCGAGGCAGGATAAACGTCTATGAGAATGCTTTGTGCCAAGCACACTGATTCACAATTTCACGAGTTTTAAGCCGAAAAAATCTTTCTATAGATAAACACTCTTTGCTTCCCAGGAAGACATCTATCAATCTCAGAATGAAAGTTGGGATAAAGTTGCTAGCATATGCTAGCAAAAAGATCAAAGTTTGCAATAAAATTATTCACCATGTATTTGACCACATTTCAATATATTATCTCAATGTCAATCTAGAGAGATTTTTTACATTGAAATATTTATTTAACAATTGTTAATCGATATATATTAACAATTACTTGAAGAAGTAATAATAATATGTGGCTGCATCTATTTATTTTACTTTCCAGCTATTTGCCCAGGGATCATGGTATATACCTTTTATTTTGGAATTAGAACATGTTGGCATTACAAAGGAACATCCACAGCTGACAGAAGCAGCGCATTTATTGTCGCAGATATGTCCGAGTCACAAGCAAACAGTAAGTTATAATATTTTTTCATTTCAATATGTTTTAGTGTTTAATGTACTAATTCAACTCTAATGTGTTGTTAGGTGGAGAAATTAACTGAAGCTCTTCTCAGTCAGGAGGATACAAAATTGAGGGATATGCTGTATGGTCCAGCTCCACCTACTGTTGCGTACAGTATAGAGGTTTGTTTCAATCAGCAATGTGTATTATACAAACATTATCTAATGATGGTTTGTTTCTTTATTTATATTTTTGATGATTGCACAGGTCCTCTACAGCATGGTAATGCCATCATCAGACACGAGGCTTGAACGTAACAGAAATTTTCAGCTAGCCTGCGTCAAAAAGGCACCACTTCTGGTTCAGTGTTTATCAGATTCAGATTTTTTAAAAGATGCAGCACCGCATACCAGAAGGTAGTTTTGTTTACATACAGCATTCTATTTAAGATAGATTTTATAAGGTGATGTAATTTTTTTCTATTTTCAGGGTTGGTTACTTGGCGTTAGTTCGACTGGCTAAATTGGCGTTATATACTTTAGGACACTTATTTGAAATTCTTGCACCCGACGGTTCCGACACGACAGTAGATAAAGATTTAAGGTAAATTCTGTTTTATTAAAAAAAATTAAGTTAATTAAATTAAGTAAAAAAATATTATAAACGAGTATTTGAAGTATAATAGGAAATGTGTATTTACAATTTGTCTTTAACTTTTCCAGAATGGATGTAACAATATTACGGGAAGCGCTTCAAACAGTCCCAAATCACAACTGTGAATTAATTGTAAAGGCTGTAGCTGAAAAATTGGCTAACAGTTTAGGTGAACAGGTAATTATGTGACCTTGATAGTGTTTCAGAAACATTTTGATATTATTATAAATTACATAAAACACTAATAAATGCTACTTTCAATTTATAAGTACAGTTTATTAGTGTTTGGAAAAAAGTGCCTAAGTTTCTTTTTGGCTTCAAACTGTATTCTGCACGTAGCAGGGTAGGCAGAGGGAGCCTAGGAACCTAGTGTTAAGATACTCTATTCCCAATAAGACACTCGTTTCCCACGTTCCACCGAATTCTATAGGCATGCAATATTTGAATGGCGGAACTCGACGCCCCTTTTTGTCTCATCAATAAAGCGAGGAAATGATAATATTTTTATTTCCTCAATACCCTACATCTACAATTCGCAATTCAGGCCTAATATGTAGGAAAATAAATAAAAAAAATATGTAATTTCTTTTCACTGATATTTCGTGCGTTTTATACTTGTCTCCTAAAAAAGTTGTAGCTTTTGAATGAAATATTCGTTTCTAAATCTAAGTGAACTGTAAAACTCAACAGGTTGTAACTAGCACTGAGGACGGGGACTCAGTGTCGTCGCTGGTGTGGTGGCGCGTGCCCACCGCGGCCACCGTGCGTGCGTTATACGCACTTGCGTATTCCGTAGCCCAACCTTCTGACCATAACGGGCTTGTGCATTCGGACGATGTTATATGTAAGTTTTAATTTTTGTTCTATAACATGCTTAACTGTTGGTATTAAATGTTTTATTCTTTATTGTTCTACAATGTTTGTAACTAACATTTCTAATTGCATGTCTGTCTTCTTTATTTAGAATGATTGCATTATATTTTACTTATTCTATTGATTTAGGATAAAAATTGACAAATTAAATGATATTGTTGAGTTGAGGTTGTCGTTGCGCAGTGGCACAAGGGTGTCGCGCGTAAACGCGAAGGTTGTGGGTTCGATTCCCTCGACTCGAGGAAGTGAAATATTTCTTTACGTTTATATTTCCATTATTCTTCGCTCTGGTGTCGAGGCAAAGCGCGTCGGTGAGTTCTGCCACTCAACAAGCAATGCCTCCAGAATTCGCCAGAAAATGGGGAACGGAGTGTCTTAACACCGAGGTTCCCTGTCTACCCTGCTGTGTGCGGAATACAGTGTGAAGCTAAAAAAAATGATACTGTAATCTTTTATGGAATGCCACGTTCAGGTTGAATGTCATGAAATATCTCTTAATAAATTTCGATAAAATAAACTGACGTTAAGGGTTGTTACCCCAATAACTACCTTATTGTAAGGGTTAGAGAAAAACATTTTTTATATCGCTATTTCAGAATAGTTATTTCAGATAAAAAGCCATAAATCCATATGAAAAATAATTCATTCAGAGCTAGCCAGTGCAGCTTCTCTATGCTTGTCGGGCTAGACTCTTGGAGCGCAACGGGATTTAATCTCTCATATTTTGGTATTGGTAACCATCCAAACGTGATAATGAGTCGTGCTTTTTCAAGTGTGTTGCTGGCGTTCATGAGCTGATGAGACTTAATGACTTAAAATTATTTATAATAACGTTTAAAAAATTAATTAAAAACTCGATATTTTTTCTATAACCCAATTATTGTTTTATTCTCATTTTTTATATAAATAATAATTATACTATTATTGAACACGACTTTTTATAGATTGCTAAAAATTATTTCAGTGGTGCGAGAATGTATGGAAGTAGTAACTATATGCATTGCATTGGGTGGAGGTCATCTCGAATCTCTTCTCCATGAATCATGGTGGCAAGATATGGCGCTGTACTTAATGATTGACTGTCCTAATCCTCAAGTGAGTAAGCTATAGGCATAGAATAAACTAATTTACTTACAAAGTTCAGATAAAATTGTTGAACTGTCCCCTGGTAAATACTCTGTGGCTGCTTTATTATTTTGTTTTAAAAAGTTGATAAAACACCGATTTTTTAAGAACTACTTTACATTATTTCTCTAGATTCGAGTATCTTGTGCTGAGCAGCTATTGGCAATGTGTGCGTGGGGCGGCGGCGGGGGCGCGCGGGGGGCACTGGCCGCGTTGGGGGGCGCTGGAGGAGCGGCCGCCAACCCACGTCTCACGGCACATGCACGCAATGCACAACAGTTTTTGCAGCTCCTGTGTCGTCTGGTGTCACTAGCGGGGCCCACGTCACGCACTTTGGAGGATTTGGCTATAGAGGTTTTAATTGATTTATAATATCAAGCTACAGTAAAGCATAGATTATGCAAACTAATTGGAGGACATTGGATTAAAAGAACTTAAAAAAAAATTACAATCTGGTGATAAACTTATTCACAAGAAGATTATAATCAAACTTACATATAAATAAATAAATTACGCTATTATTTGTTTTTGGATAACTAAAACATGCTTACGTTTAGGCATGATCAATCCATATTTTATTTTAAAACAGGGGTAGATTGGATAAACACGTGTATACTTGATTGACGTTTGAATAATCGATGTTGTACTGTATTTGACTCCATTGTTTTTGTAGTCATAAAAGTTGTATAATTTTTTGTTTTCGATTTTAACTTTATTATATTTTAGTAAAGTTTAAATAGCATATGTTAAATGAGACTAGATTTTTCTCACATATCAAAAAAAAATCCAATCAAAAAAAATCAAATCCAAACCAAAATTAAATTTTAATATTTTCTCATGTTATATTAAAACCATTTTCTGTTACAGGTGGAATGGTTGCGCGGCGTACGAGCAAATCCAGCAATTCTAGATGACACATTATTAGAAGGTCATTTGAATCTGACAAAGGAACTATTCACGCATGTGCCAGCTCAAGTCAAGTTCCAGTATGGTGCACATCCTGATCATAAAGATTCTGGACTTATACGGGTTAGTTTGTGATTTAAACTTTAAATTGAACTGACGAAACTAAATTAAATCGGGTTTTTAAAGCATTCTTTTGAGAAAAAAGTCATATTTTGAACATGACCATGTATAATTCATATGACGTACTCTTAGTTTAACGTTTAATTTAATTTACATTTATTCAGGAAGTGACAACGGAGTTCCTGTGGCCATACTCGTGGGCGTGGTGCCGCATGGGCGGCGAGGGTGACGAGGGCGAACCGGCGGAGGAGGGCATCACGCCGTTGTGCCGCACGCCCGGCGCCGTCGCCGCCGCCGCTGACCTGCTGCTGGCGCTGGTGCACGCCTGTGTGCCCAACATGGCGGCGCTCGTCAACTTGCTTGATCAGATGTTTTATAGTGGTACGTTTTCTTTATTCCCCCGAGTGGGGATCAGATTCTGCCTCCCTGTGCCAACCTCAAGGTATGTTATAGGTGGATATACATTGACTCATTTTTTGATTGATCTTAAATTGAATCACCAATGTTGAGAGAATAAAAAAGTAGTGATTAATGTGTATTAAAAATTTTTGTAATAATAAAATTTAAATATTTTTTAAAAATTTAAAAATTTAGACAAGGCGATGGGTCTATCGGAGTGGGAGTACATGCCGTGCGTGGGTCCGCGGCCGGCGGCGGGGCTAGTGGGGCTCAAGAATGCAGGCGCTACCTGTTATATGAACTCCGTCCTGCAGCAGCTCTACTGTATTAGGGCAGTGCGCGACGCGCTTCTAGCTGTACAGGGTGAGCATACTAACTTTTAACTGTGCAATATTTTCAACCGTATCAATTATATTAAATCTTATCCCTAGGCAAAAAAAAAAACAGGCAAAGTTAATTATTAGACTTTGAACAATACATAACTTTGCAAATAAATTGGTTTAGTTCTGTCTATTTAAGGGTTAATATAATATACATTTCCTACTTGATACAAAATATGTAAATGTAAAATATGAAGTATAAAATCAAAATTTACAGGGTCTTAAATTTGCCTGTTTAATTGATATTGGTAATCCTATCCGCAACTAATCATTCATGTAGTGTTAGAAGGGGTTGTGGGCGGCGGTGATGACAGTAATTCATAACATGTACTGTTTGCTTTAATAAAATATATTGCATAAGTCAGTCTAGTCACACTAATATTAATTTTACAATTTTAAATGTATTTTTGCACTTTACAGGGGCAGCCTCCGATCCAAATGAAGACTTCTCAGGTGAAACACATCATCACAATATTTTAGAAAACAATGTGGAGGTGATTAAATATAATTTGGTAACTAAACACAATATCGTTCTGAAAATGTATGCAATATATATTTTGAATATTTTTTTAGGGCAATGCAGATTACAATATCACTATACTTAAGCAAATTCAGGCTATATTCGCACATTTGCGCTATAGCAAACTCCAATATTACATTCCTAGTGGACTTTGGGCTCATTTTAAGTAAGTTATCATCCATCATAATGATATGTAATGTCAAAATATTTTTTTTTCTAATTTTATAATTTTTTTTATTTTAGACTTCAAGGAGAACCTGTAAATTTGCGGGAGCAACAAGATGCTGTAGAATTTTTTATGTCACTAGTAGAGTCATTAGATGAAGCCTTAAAATCATTGGGTCAGGAACAGCTTATGGCTAAAACAATGGGTGGAACATACTCAGATCAGAAAATATGTAAAGAATGTCCCCATAGGTAATGTTAAAACAATAATTATTGTGAGTAATATTTAAATAACTAATTAATTCTAAATCATATTTTGTAGGTACTGTAAAGAAGAGCCATTTAGTGTGGTTTCTTTAGATATTAGAAATATGTCGAGGCTGCAGGAGTCCTTGGAAGCTTATGTGAGAGGAGAACTGTTAGAGGGCGCCGATGCATATTACTGCGATAAATGTAGCAAGAAGGTATTTATTTTAGATTATATTTGTTAAATCTGTAAGTTATGTTATTAAATAATATATTGTTTTGACAAATGTAACAATTAATATTTGATTCTAGGTTGTAACAGTTAAACGATTGTGTTTAAATAAATTACCACCAGTATTAGTCATACAATTAAAAAGATTTGAATATGACTTCGAAAAAGTTTGCCCAATAAAATTCAACGACTACTTTGAATTTCCCCGAGACCTAGATGTTGAGCCGTATACAGGTACTTATCTTAATTAATATTTATGTCAATTTAATTTTTTTTTTACTACAGTGTCACAATTATTTTAGATGAAAAAGTACATATGTTCGTTAATTACAAACTTTGAAAAAATACATTTTATGGCGCCGATGTATTCTGTACACAACATCCCATCTTTCTTGAACTCTTTTTTATTTATAATTTATGTCTTGAAAGCCTTGTTAAGCATGTATGTACCACTAACATAATATTTTTTTTATAACAGCGTGGGGTTTGGCCAGAGCAGAAGGCGACGCGTCGCTGTGGGACGGCGGCGCCGACGCCACGCCCGAGACGAATTACCAGCTCTGTGGCATTGTGGTGCACTCGGGACAGGCTTCTGGTGGACATTATTATTCTTATGTACTTTTAAGGTACTGATGACTATATGATATAATATATAAACTATCAGTTTTATTTGCTGTTTTTTGCTGTTACTACTCATATACTACCTGTATCCCATTTATAGATTATAACTTAATAAATTGTGATAAATTATTTACATAGGGACAATGATAACGAAATCGGTCGTTGGGTAAAACTTGACGACGGTGACGTATCGGAATGTGCAATGCAAGACGACGAGGAGATGAAAGTGCAATGTTTCGGCGGAGAATATATGGGCGAGGTGATGTCATAATACTATGATACATTATATTTTATAAATTTGACAAACTACATTTGTTGTAAACATATTATATAAAGTAAAGTTTATAACGTTTTAGATATTTGATTCGGCAATAAAAAGAATGACCTATAAACGTCAGAGGCGATGGTGGAACGCATATATGCTTTTTTATACCAGGAAAGATATGATTGAAACGTCGGGTCTAGAAAAATATATGCAAAGTATGACTTTGAAGTAAGTTTTAATAAAATTACTTATTTCTTGGATATGTAATTTGCATTGCGAAAAATAATTATTACACAATTTTTTTTTTATTTCATAGGGAAAATAGCATACCGAAATCTATTTGGAATTCAGTACGTCGTAGCAATATTGCATTTTCACATAATCAAGATCAGTTTAGTTTGGAACATTTTAATTTTATGAAGAAACTATGTTGTATGCGCTTGCAAGTTATGCCAGGTTCTCAAAGTGCGGTGTGGGTGAGTTATACGACAATAATGTGTACCATATATAAAATATTTGTTATTATTACAATATATAAAATATTTATATATTTTGTTATATATATTTTAGGGTCCCGAACATGAAGAAATGTCTATGCTGGCAGTTCAGATGGCGTCTAAATTCTTGTTCCAAGTAGGTTTCCATACGAAAAAAACACTTCGCGGCCCAGCTTCAGATTGGTAATTAAATTGTGGATTTATTCTTACTATATACTTACACCAACTTTGTAAATTAAAAGAAATATATACTATAAATTATTTATTCTTTTAGGCATGATATTTTGTGTCAGCACTTAAGATGCTCACAGGCTGTAAGAACTTGGTTCGCAACAGATTTATTCAAACATCCTCACAGGTAACACATTTTAATATATGGTTATATTTTAATATTAAATGCTTATTATATTTTAATCTTATTTTTTTTAGATTATATGACTACCTCTTATCATGTACATCTGCTGAGGTGAGAGTGGTGTTTATGAAGATAATAGTATTCTTAGCACATTTCTGTATTCAAGACCCACCAGGTGAACTTTTGATTTCATTTCTATTATTATATATTTCATGTATTTTCAATTTTATGTTTTGTAGTTTAGTGCGTGTTGTTCTTATATCTAACGCTGATCTTGACATTACTAGACTTACAGTCAAAATTAAATGAAATAAAATAACTATAATGATGTTGTATAAAAATTATTTAAAACAACTTTTCTATAGTATATACCAATAAAAAAACATTATTGTGTAAGCAAAATTAACGAGGTATTACATCCATTTTTAAAAAGTGTGTTAATTTAAGCCACTATCAACCACTATTTTTTTCAATAGATAAAAATGATATTCAAATAATATGTCAGATGGTATTGTAAAATGGCTTCTTGCCATGTAGTTCTGCTGAGGTAACACTTGGTCCGCTTCACTGATATTAGTAACCATTGGACAAAGGTTGCAGTATTTTAATGACACTATTTACAGAAATATTCCGTCATATCAAGGCTGCTGCTGTTTCACGTATTAAAAATACACGATAAAAATAAAAATTAAACTGATATGCATTTTAATATTAATTTGGTGGATTTCTAAACAAGGTATCAATGAGAAAATCACAAAAGGCCTGAATCCATTTAATATGTGCGCGACAGATGGACGAATAACTGAATATCCCACCAAGTGATTTCAATGGTAATTTTTTATTGGAAAGGTCACACACTTCAAGGATATTTTGATGAAAGTTTGGTTAGTTTCTGATTATAGGATTCAGATGATTGAAATTGAAGAAATCGGTGTTTTTGTTAAAAAATATAATTAAATATTGAATTAAAATATTTTTTTTCTGAAAGTTCATTTTCTTACTCTATCTATACAGTACAATCCGGCTACGGCACATGGTGTTCCCGCGATGAGGTGACCTCCCTCTCCGACCAAGTGCTGTGCAGCGCGCGTGCACTGGCTGCGCCCCCGCACGCGCACCACGCGCACGCGCACCACGCGCTCGCCGACCACATGCCGCTCTTGTTCAACTTGTTCCATGCGTATGCTATGTTGGGCTTACCGGAGAGGCATCAGTTGTTACGGGTTAGTCGGATTAAATTATTATTATTTTGTGATATGTTGTTCTTGAGATGTAACATGATAGAATTAAAGTGAACTAATAAATCTAATGTCTGAAAGTAAAATTTATCATATTAATATTATATATAGAATATATACGACAAATTTGCTCATATTTTATTGGGTTAATTATTTTATTTTCTTTCAGCTAAAAATTCTTGACATCGTCTTAACAGTGTGCTTAGATGACAATTCGTCTTCAGTTGGGAAATATCAATATCCTGAATCTGCAAAAATACATCAAGTACTGTGATGCTTATTATTTGTTTTTTTTTTAACTTTGTTAATAAAGTTATTAGTTTAATTAACTTTTCTCATTTTATACAGAAAAAAAGTATAAAGATAGTTCATCAGTATGTATATATTAAGTATAACATATACATCAAGGGGTTTTGGGGATCGTCGTTGAAAATTGTGAGTTCGATTACCACTCGGGGGAATAAAATATTTCTCATTTCCTCGCTCTGATAAAGGAAGACAGTGTGTCAGTAAGTTCCAATTCAAAAGTAGCCATAAAGTGACAAATTGATTGTATTGACACTAGGTTCCCTAGGCTTACCCTTCCACAACGTTAACATCGCCGTATGTTCGTATACAGGTGGTGTGCGCGCTCATCCGCTGCTGCGACGTGTCCCCTCGCTGCCAGTCGGCCAGTGCAAGCGAGGGCGCGCCGCCTCTTCCCAATCCCTACGCGGACCCGTCGCCTGCGCATCCGCGCCCCTCGCTTTCCGCCGCCGTCATCGACGTACTTTATAATAGGACTGGGTTAGTGGGTTTTCTATTTGTTGTGTTAAACAAGATTTCTATTTCAATGTATTGGTATTGAAAACTAGATAGATAGATCTATCAAGATAGATATTTTGAAACATTTATCTGTATTATTTTGTGATTATAACATAACATAAATTATCTACTTATAAATTATTATTGTCTTTAATCTGGATGTAATATATGTTTCATGAGACAATTTACGCGATATTTGATTTTCTTAGGAATGTCAGATTTATTGTGAATGAATATATATTTTTGTAAATGAGTGGTGTTATCTTATGTCGCTTAATTTATTTTCAGTACTTATATGAAAAGATTAACTGAAGAATGTTGTGGTTGTGAGGAAGGCATAAGATTGCTACAGTTCCTGTGTTGGGAGCACGCGGGTTGGTCGCGTATGGCACTGGCAGAACTTCTTTGGCAGATGGCGTACGCGTTTTGCCACGAGCTACGAAGACACGCTGATGCTTTTACTGCATTGCTACTCATGGAGGACAGCTGGCAACATCATAGGATTCATAATGCTATTAAGGTTACATTTAATTTTTTTCTAATAATTACAGCAATATGTTTGTTATATTGTAATTCACAGTAAATGAAAAACGAGACACATCACCACTGTGATAAATTACATATCATTTAAAAATATAATAATAACGTGAGTTAATGTGGTACAGGGTGTGTCGGAGGAGCGGCCGGGCCTGCTGGAGACTGCGTTGCGCGCGCGGGGGCACTACCAGAAGCGCGCGTACGCGTGCGTCAAGCTGGTGGTGGGCGTCATGTGCCGCACGCCGCTCGCCGTGCGCGCCGTGCACTCACAGCCCGACGCACGCCGCCGCTGGAGGCAGCTGCTCGCCTGGTTGCAGGACGAGCTGGATCGCGTGAGTGTTTCACATAGATACACATCTTATACATCGTACACACGCATTATACATCTTCTACACGTACATCGTATGTACGTGTATACATACGTATGTGTGTATAATATCGTATATATATACATATATACGATAGAATAATAGGTACTTTTCCTTTATATTAGAGCAAGAGAGTGTATTCTTGTTTTTATGGAAGCTGTGGATTTTTTTTCCAAGAATATTATATGTGATCATTGTTCCAGAAGTATGGATCTGGAGGGTACGGCTCATATGGAACGTGGTCTCCGCCCAGTATTTCCAATGAAACTTCGACTGGATATTTCCTCGAGAGAAGTAACTCTGCTAGAAAAACACTAGAAAAGTAAGATTTCCTTTATTTTTAATAATACGATACATTTTGGTATTTGAATATTATTTACATATTAGACTTATTTGTTTAGTCTTTGTAATTTTTGCTAAAATAAGGTATTTTGAATTTTCCGCTATCAGGGCGTATCAGCTGTGCCCAGAAGAAGAAGAGGAGGAGGAAGAATCACGAGACGCGGGCTCAGGCTCAGGGTCGGGCGAGGCCGGCGACGACAGCGGCGACGACGACGCGCCCGACGACGACGAGCCCGTGCCGCGTCGCCTGCACCTCGCGCCGCCCGCCCCGCCGGCGCCTCCCGCACCGCCCACGCCTCCTGCGCCTCCCGCCCTCTAGTCCCCACACCGCCCCACGTTATGTACGAAATGCCGCCGTTTAGACGTAGTTTTGTTCTGTGATGTTAAAAGTTACGTGTACACTCGCCCCCGACCGCCCCGCTCGGGCTGAGCGATGTATCGATACGTTGCTTAATTTTTTATTGTTTATGTAACATATTGATCCGTTTTAAAAGTACCATAGTATTTATTTTTTCTTAATAAGACTTATTAATGACTTATTCGATAGATTTGTTTTTTATCTGCGCATAGCATATTTAATATTTTATTATTATAAGGAAACATTTGAATGTGCTCGATGGACTCTGCTTAACCTGATCGTTGCTGATAACCTTTAGGATGAAAATAAACAAAAAACCGCACATTTTAACATTTCCTGATAACTTACTATATCTACTATCGATTTAGTAACAATCGAAATTATACTTTAGTCACAATAATTATAAAATGAAGGCACTCGAAAATAAATTTCAAAAATGAGTACAAATATGTATATGGTAATAAACATACTGTGAGAGATATTATTTTAAGAATAGAATTTTCCTGTTTTTTAAATATACGCATGTTATAATAACGTATACAATTTTTCTATACTTTTGTGATATATTTATTCACATCTTAATTGTTAAAACGTAAAAAAAAAAAATGTTTATAATGTAACCTTAAACTATTTAAAGTTTTTATCTTTTACTATTGATTTATTAAAGTGAAAATACTTTTTTATAATTTTGTAATTGGAAGAAAATGGTTATTACTTTCTTTATGCATCCAGTTGTTCTGTACTTTAGGTAAATATAGTCTTTCACTATTTACTATTTCTTAATAAATCAAACTTGTCATGGATTTGATAGGATGGATTCCTGTGATAAAATATTATTTATGTTAACAATAAAATTCACAAAAATCTTCTTTCTTTTAGCGTTTTTAAAGAAATTAATTAAATTGGAATTAAATTTATTTTTGAAATTCTATTTCGAGTGTTACTTTCTTATAATAGAACGGTAGATGATAATTTGTCCGCATTACAGGTTATAGCTGATATTCGTATAATAGTCGCTTTATGTATTTTTGACATGATTTATAATGTTTTTTTAGTTTAATTTACCACATGAAGACTTATCCTTTTTGTGTAAAATAACAGTTGTATCTAACAAATATTTGGTTTAGTAACATTGGACTGCACATTCAATATATGACCGAGGCCAGATTGTACGACGTTGGCCTAACAAGCACTGCGTTGCGATGTTTTATAACTTTATTGCTAGCTTTATAATAGTAACAAGACATGTAGAGTGTAGATATTATAGAGGTATTAAACACTAGTCTTACAGGAAAATGTTGCCACGTCGATGTTCCGCTTTGTATTATAATGTGTTATTTATTTTAATATTCCATTAAAGGTTGTATTTTTTTTTTTGTTTCTTTTAGTCGTTAATTCGTGGCGTCACTCAGGCTATCAGGGAAACATGTGTATCGGGCGTGGACCATTATTTAAGTAACGGAAGCTAGTACAGATTTTAACCACACTAAGCATTTTAAAACATTTTTGTACAATATATAATGGTAATGGTTTGTTGGTTCCATTTTGATTTTGAATAGTTAAAGGATATAATTGTAGCTGAATTTGAAGTACCAAGTTTTTGACAAGTTTCTTATGAAATAATACCACTTGTAGTAGTCCGCCGTAATGGACAATTATTGTTGGTCGCATTGACCTCGTGCCTTATTTTTGTTTGTGTTGCTCAATTATTTACTCCTGATAGTCTGCCGTCGTTTTTTTTTTTATAATCAATTAAAGTATTGGTTAGCTAAATTCGCGCACTTTTTTTTTTTATTGATGTTACATAATAACAAAACAATGTAAGCGTTTGGACAATGCAAAGCTTGGTGCAGTGACCGTTACTAGTTGTTGACTTTATTACCAAAGATGGATTTATAGATCGAGGGTGATTGGCGACTCTCATTCTACATAGCTTAGTTCAAATGCTTTGTATCTTTTATAAAATGCAAAAGTTAATGATGATGTTGTTGTGTTAACGAAGAAAATTGTGATCGATCTTAGGCTTAGATAGGTGATATATATATGGCGATGAGACACAAAACCAAACTGCCAAACACATTCGTCGACGTTTAAACTTGTGCAAGTTTTAATATCGTGTAAATACCATCGTAACCATTTTTTGTGACTTTATTTTGTATCTGGGAGCTTGATATCATATTTTAGGTGTGAAAAATATATATTGGCCCTGTAAAGTTACGTTGAGAACGTAAGGTGAATATAAATTATAACTTAGTCCCCCTAAACTCAATTGTTGCAACGCAAGAGTTACATCGGTAACAAAATAAAGTCGTTTAAATAATCCAGACAAAGCATGCCTATTCGCCTGAAGTGTAAAATTTTATTATTGATAGATTTATTATAAGATCAGTTGAGTTTTGTATAAGGTTTCTATGGCAAATATGTAACGAATGGCATTTGACATTATCGAATGCTCGGAAAAGCATTCATACAAATATAAAATCAAAAAATACATTTTGAAAAATAATCATGTGTTTTATTTTTTAATATATATATTATATATACTTTATACGAATGGTCTGGAATGTATTAAAAAAATATTTAATGATTACATTTCATTTATTGTTACTTGAAAGCAATCATCAAAATATTTTGCAAAAAATGGGAATCGGTAGTGAACTATGGCCTTTGATTATTATGTTTATAAATCATTAAGCACTTGCATAACAATTTGTTATCTTCTAAATATTATTTGAACTATTGCCTTGTGTACTCTTGTGAAATACACATATTCTTAGCGCAATGGAGAAATATATAAGTGTCAAAGAACTTGAAGATGTGGCGCTAGGACTGTTGCCTAAAAATGCCCGCGATTATTATAAAAGTGGTGCCACGGAAGAATACACATTAGCAGAAAATAAACGAGCTTTTCAAAGGTATTTTATTTATTTAATATAACATTTGCTATTTTTTATTTAAAAAGACGTAAGAAGAAATACGTGTATATAAATAATATAAGAATATATGATTTTTATTAGGTTAAGAATTCGTCCAAAATGTCTAGTCGGATTAAGAGATTGCGATCTGTCTACAACTATTCTAGGAGAAAAAGTGTCCATGCCTTTAGGCATATCGCCTACTGCAATGCAGAGAATGGCACATCCAGACGGCGAACTAGCTAATACAAAAGGTATTTTATGTTCATTGTGTTCATGTTTTAGATATAACAATAAATATAAAAAATATTTCCTTTATATTTGTTCCCAATTGCTCAGTACTTATAAGTAATTCTTCAATCATACATTTTTTATCAGGAATCCAATAGGATAGTTTAAAAAGGTCCCGACTGTTAATCCTAATAAATTGGGCTTGTTTCTTTTGTTTTTGGTTTTATGCCGGCGCTTTTGTTATTTTTTTATACATTTTTTATTGTTATATTTTAAATCAGTCCAATTACGCACATAATGATATTGTAGTTTGTATGACCAATACGAAAATAATGTAGCCCCGATCTATTTTGATATTGCCACCATGATTGTTTAAAAGTATTTGTAATCAGAACAAAATATTTAATGTCTCTCGCAGTGCAGGGGCACAAGCATGTGACTTTTACGCGACAGTTGTGGGTTGTGGTTGTTGCAATTTGGGGTAATTAATTATTATTTATTAATATTTTCATTTCTTTGCTGTTGTCCAAGCATGCGTGGCGTTGGGTTCCTCGACTAATGTAACATGCAATGCTTCGAAAATTCGGAATTCGGAAAATGGGGAACGGAGTTTCTTAACATTATTAAAATACTTGAATGAAAAAATCTAATAGTCATTATAAATGACCACAGCTGCAGAGTCCAGTGGCGTAATATACACATTAAGTACCATCTCCACCAGTTCCATAGAAGAAGTTGCCCAGGCTGCCCCTAATGCAATTAAATGGTTTCAGCTCTATATATACAATGATAGGTAAGTTTGTATAATTCAACATTTTTTATTGTCTCCAAGACATGTCTTGTGACGGTGGGGAAGGTTCCTCGAAATGTGTTTCGAGGAACCTCCCCAGAAGGAAATCCTATTAGTCTGTAGTGTCTGGATATTGTGTCGTTTAAAGCGTTTACTATAACTGATAGTCAAATATTTGTTGCTAGTTCACTAGGGTAGTTGCTGAGCTGATTGTTGTAGCTGATGGAGGAGCTTTATATCTCTTCTTTTACTGTTTTCATTTTCAGAACATTAGGTATCTTCGAGTTACTTACACCCTATGGGGCGTTCGTTAAGGTGCGTCAAGTACAATTTTGTAATCTCTCGTTGATATTTATGTTGGAAATACAAGCGCTCCCCTTGGATTCCATACATCCACATTGGCTTAAGGATCATTTTGCAGATAAGCAACTTGTTATCTACTGAGAGTTTGGAGTTGCGTGCCATGAGCCAGTACATATTTCTATATCCGATGTTTATTTCATTGCGTTTTGTTTTATTGTGCTTCTGCCAGATAAGTCTCCTATCTAGGTGAAGGCCAAGATATTTGACTGAGTCACTTTTGGGCAGAGTAGTAATCCAGTTTTACTGGTGGGTGTTTCCTTTACTTCACGTAAAGGTGATGTAAGTAGGCACTAGTCTTAATGCGCCAATTTTTGAGCCGATCATGCAATTTGCAGATGACACTGTTTGAAGGATGTTTGAAGCAGTTACAGGATTTGAACTGTTTGCCATTAGTGCAGTGTCGCCGGCAAAGGTAGCAATAGAAATCTGCGGTGCCTCCCATCCCGTACGTGAAACATTCGATTGGACAAGTAAGAAGCCATCAGGTTGTAGTAGCTGTGCTGTAGGATATTTTTTGTTTTGAAAAGCAAACCTTTATGCCACAGCTTGTCGAATACCTGTTGTATGTCCAACCAAATAGCAGAACAATACTCTTTCGCTTCTAAGAACCTCCTTATCTGTTCACACGCCCGGTGTAATTAATTAATGTTTCGGAATCACTCCGTTTCCAGACACTATTGGTCTAGTCTACTTAGGAGGATCTTCTCAAACACATTGGACAGTATAGGTGTGAGGCTTATAGATCTATATGATGTGACATCGTCTGTAGATTTTCCCGGCTAGTGTATCATGGTTATAATTTATATTTCCATATACGTGGAAAATACTACACTCTAAGTATACTATTAAAGAGCGCATTAATAAATACTATTGGCCTTTTAGGCCTCGTATGTGTCTTATTGGTCTTGGTGGCGGAGATTATCGGAGATCTTGTTGTAATTCATCGTCAACCTCTTGCTCATTCTCAGGCAAACTGGTCATTTGAATTAAAAACGTTTCCAAGTTTTTTTTTTGTTTGCTTTTTCCTTGCCAGTCTTAGCCTCCCTTGCTACTGCCTGAATTGGGCTTGTTTTATACCCGGGCAAGAGGTGGTGTTTGATATAATGTCGGATTATAATCGCGGTTCCAGCATCATGTTGTATATAAACATCTTTCAACTTTGTTTTATTATTCAGGAATGTAACTCGGAATTTAGTTCTGAGAGCTGAGAGAGCTGGATTTAAAGCCATCGCCCTAACAGTGGATACTCCAATTTTTGGATTGAGACGAGCTGATATTCGAAACAAGTTTTCACTTCCTAAGCATTTAAAGTAAGTAGGTATAAATTAATCAATATAATGTTTTCTTAAAATAATTATCTTTGTATATTATAATATAAGAAATTATATGTTGTGAGTGCTCATTACTTGGATAAAAATTTAAGATATATATTTTCATTAACCTGATAATTTTGTTTATATTGTTATTTTGTGTTGCAGATTAGCGAACTTCGATGGTATATTGTCGACAAAAATACACAGCACGGGAGAAGGTAGCGGATTAAACAATTACGTTAATAATTTGTTTGACAAGAGCTTAACATGGGATGAAATAAAATGGCTAAAAAGGTACGTATTTTTTAGGGTTCCATACCATAAAAAGGAAAACAGAGAAAAAAGTCAAGCTTCTAAGTCAACACAATCAAAACCTACTTTTGCTTCATTTTATAAGAAATTCCCCATATACGCATAAGTACCTATAATTATGGCAAACAAATTTGGCAAGAAGTGAGAACTTGTTGTATGAATAAGGAAAAATATCTGAAAAATAGAAATTTATATTTACATTTCAGATAAATAGTATTAAAAACTTACATTTGTAGTTCATTACATACAAAATGAGTGGAGACACCCGCCAACTTAAGTTTGTCAACTTTTATATACTCTCCGTTAATCTACAATCCTAAAATTAGTCCGGAATCCTGGTGGGCAAGTTCTACTAGCACTTGTAATTCTGGATAGGCAACACCTATCACATTTAAATGTTACAGAGTGAGAATAATTCAGCTTTAGTTATTAGTGACCCTGCTTTATTTTTACATTTTAAAAGTAACCACAACTATCCGTACAAAATAACTTCAAAATCTTATAGTTTTTGAAAATAACATAATAATAATTATCATTATTTATATTATAACATATTTGTTTTATTTTTATTGTTCAATCTTTTGCCGTGCGATCCCGGCCTAGAATAGGATCACCCTGGTACAATCGGTGTCGTAAGAGGCGACTAAAGTACGTGTGGTAGAGTCACGTCGCCAGTAATGGCAACACGCATGGGCAGACTCGACCAGATTAATATCACCCCCGGCATTTAAAACCGGCGTGAAGTAGTGGCTTTTGCCACTGCGTTTCGCATCAGGTAATGCCCCCGGTGCCCAACCCCACCTTGTCGGCCGGCAACGCACTGTGGCTCCTCTGGTGTCGCATGGGGTCGTGGGCGGCGGTAATCATATACCAGCAGGTGACCTGAATGCTCGTTTGCCGTGTCCTTTACCATAAAAAATATTTTGATGTATTTGCAGTATAACAAAACTGCCAATAGTAGCAAAAGGCATTTTACGTGGTGACGATGCTATTAAAGCGGTTGAGGCGGGGTGTAGTGGCATTCTCGTGTCCAATCATGGCGCGAGACAACTAGATGGAGTACCAGCTACGGTAGTATACACCTTATATTTGTGTAATATTTATTGTTGCGTGTTATGTAGGAATGATTTTAATATTTTTTCAGTATACATAATTAATATATGAAAAAAAATATATAACAAAAAAGAATGTACTGTTTTACGTCATATTATAAACATTTAATAATATATAATTATATTTTGTGACGAAGCCAGTCGTAAGCGTGACACAAGAGCAAAGGGCACAACTGTGTGACTCTAAACGCGGCTGGTTGTGGGTTCGATCGCCACTCGAGGAAACGCAATATTTATTTATGAAATGTTTTAACACTGGGTTCTCCTGCCTACCCTGCTGTGTGTGGGATACAGCGTGAAGCTGTATCCCACAAACATTCATATCAAGTACTATTTTGTTATTTCAGATCGAAGCCCTGCCAGAGGTAGTAGAAGCTGTTAAAAATTATAACGTGGAAGTTTATTTAGATGGAGGCGTCACTACTGGTACAGATGTCTATAAAGCCTTAGCATTGGGAGCTAAAATGGTAAGTTAAAGTTAAGTTATTATTTTTTTTAGATTCACAATGTATATCGCACGTAGAGAGGCAGGCAGGAGGTATCTATTAATAGACATTTCGCTCCCCACTTTCTCCCTTTTTTTTGAGACATTGTGTATGGCGAATTCAGCAGCGCACTTTATGTTGTTATCCAAGAAATGAAAGTAGTTACATTCTTCTGAGGACATCGATGACAGACTTAATGTCGCTGGTATTCTTGAAAATATTTCTATTAAAAAGGCATGAGGTGTATTTTTCTTATTTCAAGGTTTTCGTCGGCCGTCCTGCGTTATGGGGTCTAGCTGTCGGCGGTCAGGCGGGAGTTGAGAGAATGCTTAATATTTTTCGAAATGAAATGGAATATACATTTCAAATCGCAGGTAAAATATTGACTTTTTAATTTTCTATGCATTGGTCCGAGCACATAGTGCCTATATTGAAAATAATAGTTGTTATACAAACATTTATGTTTGTGAAAATTGATTATTTTTCCATAATAACTACTTTTATTTAATTAAAATTAATTGTGATCTGATTTATTAGTTAATTGATGTTTTTATTTAGCAATAAAACGTTGTGAAATTTTATTTGTTGTTTCAGGGACTTCCACTGTGGCTGACATAACTAAAGATATGGTTCGCCATGAATCAGTTTATAGCAAACTGTGAATTTCTAACTTCAATAAACTATATAGTATATTTTTTGATTGCAGATTCCATACAAATATTAAATACGGCTTAAAAATATGGCACCAGTCAATATAAAAAGAAATTCGAAATACACACACGACTTATAACATAAGATCATTTCAATGAAATCGAACCTTATACCAGTGCATTAAGGCTTAGTTTCGTATAGTGCGTAAAGGATATAAAACATTTTATTCCTCTTCTATCAAATTTTTCTTTCAACTGTTTTCAACCCTCTCCAACTGAGGTGGATTTCCCTTAAGACACCTTAATGAGCTTACGCGTCGGATAATGTGGCCCACGGGTGCAGGGGGAGAAAAGTATACATGAAACTGCCTTGTACTGTCTCTATTTTATATAATTACTCCCGTTATTTAGGAATTTAATTTATTTTACAGAAATTATGTATATTTATACTAATATTAAAAATATTGCTCCTAAAAAATTGTCAAAACGTAACAATGATTTTTTCTTCTCACGATTATTGAAAAATGGAAAATGACATTACCATGTCATTATAATTGTAAAATACACACCACGCGACATCTGTCGCAGAGGGTTAAATTCTTTCCTTGATATAAAATAGAACATAGAAATCGTGGAATCTCTTTGTTGACAATAGGTTGAAAAGGTTAGTAAATTTACTAAAGATAGTCTTTTATTTTTAGTAAATTTTACTAAAATTGTCAACAAGTTAAAAACAATATTTATTCTTAAAAAGAATCTTAATTATCATACAGCTTAATATTAATGAGATGCGGGTTACTGACGTGCGGTCGCTGGGTCCCTATGTGAGGAGGCTATCGTGCGACTGTAAATGCGACGGGTGTAGGTTCGTTTTCGAACAATGTAATCAACGAGTTAATATATTTATTTCCTCGCTCTGGCAATGGCCGAAACAACTAACAAAAAAAAAAACTTTAGAAAAGCGCGGCGTTAAGTTCTGCCACTCAATATGCAATACCTCAAGAATTTGGCGGAAAATGGGTAACAGAAATATCTTAATAGGGAACGAAGTGTCATAACACTAGCCTCCTAGATTCCCTATCCCACTGCAATGTATATTAAGTGTTTTTTTTAGCTTCACGCTGTATCGCCGCGTTTACGGGCGGCACCCTTGTGCCACTGCGCCACGATGGCCTTTTAGTGATTTATTGGGCGACAATGAAAACATTATTGAAACATCCCCTCTATGCATGTTTTAGTCTAGACCAACTAATATTCGTAGTCGCAAATATTGGCCAAATGATGAAATATTTGTGTTTAATTGTTAAATAATGATTGTATAAAGCACACTGAAGCACGTTGACTGATACAAAAACCAAAAAAGACCACAAAATTTTTTGTGCTCTTATTTCTCGGGCCGTACTCCTTAATCTAGTGTATAGTTGATCGAAGTTTTCTAAAGTCTAAACAACTTATAATGAATTATTTACTTTATTATAAGTTTACGATACAAATTGTAAAGTACCCTAGGAGTCATATAAGTTTCGTTCGGCCACATCTTTTTTGAAATTTTCTGTAAATAATAATAAATTAAATAATGTTATAGATAATAGACAATTATTTTACGCATAACGTATACGGTGTTTTAATTTTTACCTTAAAGTCGCATCCATACAAATTTATACCTCTTTTCAATTTTTTTATAGTTAGTTGCAAAGATGCATTATGGACAAATTTCTGTTTTAATGCAATAGTGTCGTTACAAGTACTACAATCCTTAGTAATTGTTTGAAAACTAGCAAGGCTTTCATTGTCCGCAATTTTTCTTTTATTATTCTTAATTAACATGGCGTCCCTTTCACGCATGTAATTAGTGAAACTGTAGCTGCAAGACGCATTGACTTGTACGATAGAATCATTTTTTTCAGACAGTTCACAAATTTTATTGCTTTTGAATACGTTTTTCAAAGTATAAAAGCTGTTAACGATAGTAGTATAAGAAGCGTTAACGATGTTAAAAAGTTTGGCGGTCATGGACTCATTCTGTAACGTTTTCTGTTTAGATTTAGATATTTTATTCATTCTTTTTGTTCTGTAAATCATATTTTGACTTGGTACTCGTGACTTTGTAGTGAGCCCTGAAGATGTAAACGTGGAGACCTGGGATCTTGAATTTTGATCAAAACTAGCCTTTTTAGGCGTAGATACAAAGTGAGGTTTAAAATCTATTACAGTATTACTCACTTCATTTTCCAAGAAAGTTTTATCTATATTTAACGATATATATTCATTTGGAGCTTCATTGTATGTATTAAGTCTATTTGGATGTTCTGCTAAATCTTGGTAGTTTAAAATTGTTTTAGATTTAAAATTAGATATGTTCGAGGGTTGATTGTAAATGCCATTTCGTGAAGCAATTTCTTTATGCAAAAATGAAAACGATAAACTGTTATCACGTGACGAACTCTTTTGTTGATTTTTTGAATTTTCTCCATCTCTATATACATTTCTGGTCTGGTTTTTGTAATTGAATTGTGTATTAGGAATGAATTTGATAGATTTTTTATTATTCTCAGGAAACGGTCTCTGCCGTTGGGATATAATCATTTCATTTAAAATGTTTTGAAATAATTCAGTAGTTTCATCAAATTTAGGGCATTTGGGTCTCTCTTTAGCAACTGACGATGTCTCTACACAGGTTTTGAATTTGATTTTACCTATATTAGAGTTTTCCAATAACCTTTTGTTTATTTTAAAACCTAAAACGTAAAATTTAGTAGGACATAAATTCAATTGAATTTAACGCGACAAAAAGAAAGTGCAATAATAATAATTCACACATAATTGTTAATTATACTTATTAACCTTTTTGATATGAATAAAGAACAATCGATGCCCATTGACCAACCTGTAGATAAATATTAAAAACTTATTGATAATATACAAGTTAATAAATAAATAAAAAATCAAAGGCGCAAACAATTACCGGAGTACTACAACCATATTTTTCCAAGTGATGCTGGAGGTACTCGAATATATGAGACGAACTTATTATATTCTGTTCATATTCGGTGTTTGTGTTTTCTAAGACAGTATTTATAAGTTGCAAACAAAACGTGTTTTGTATGCTTTCTCTGGAAAAAATACTTGTTAATTTTAAAATATGCAACTTTAACAATTATGTAAAAATCAGCTTCACGCTATATCCTGCACACAGCAGAGTAGGCAGAGGGAACCTAGTCTTAAGACACTCCGTTTCACACTTTCTGCCGAATTCTGGAGGCATTGCGAGCGAGCATTGTTGAGTGGCAGATCTCAACGCCGCGCTTTATCTCAACACCAGAGCGAAGAAATGGAAATATAAACGTAAATAAATATTTCACCTCCTCGAGTGGGGATCGAAACCACAACCGTTGCGTTACAGTCACACCTTTGTGCCGCTGCGCTAAGACGGCCTCTTGTAAGAATTTTGTAAGAATAGGAATATTGGAGTGTTTATCTCAAAATGTATAATAATAAAAAAAATCAAGGTGGAAATTAAAAAATCTACAAAAAGATAAGCATGACGTTAAAGTCAAGAAAGGTTGAGATTGTTTTTTCTAAATTATATTTTTGCAAACTGAATATAACAAATAATTAAATTTGCAAACAAACACACGAAAACCACTTAGATAATATCTTTAGATACTCTTTTCTTGAGGTTAAAAATATCAATAAACAAGGAATTGATTAATTAAAAATATCATACCTAGTAAATATCGTCATTCCTTTACATGCGTGGAAAAATTCGACATTGTCTTTATGCTTATTTAATAAACTTTGTAATACTAGAAACGTTTCCCAACACCCTTTACGGCATTTTTCGATACACTGTAATTACAAAATAAACATATATAAATGTAAGAAGTTAACTCTAATATCCTTTCAACACTTATTACAACTGTTAATATTCATATACACACCACTTTAGAAGCAAACTTGACCAGATTATTAATTAAGTCAAACACTCACCACTGGCACCAGATGAGAGCAAAATGATTGATTAACGGAGGAGTTACAGACTGTTTCAGTTATACTTAGACACAAAGCTTTTAGTGTTTCTTGGTGCTGAAACAATTCAATTTAAACTTCACTCTATATCCCGCACAGGGTACACAGTGGGGTAGGCAGAAGAACCCAGGGTTAAGACAATGTTCCCATTAGGGCACTCTCGTTCCCCACTTTCCACCGAATTTTAGATACATTGCATGTTTAGTGGTAGAACTCGACATGAGAAAATGAAAATATCAAATATTTCATTTCTTTGAGTGGGAATTGAACCCACAGCATGTTTGGGTGATGCACAACAAATGAATTCAAAATGTTAACATTTGATATTACCCTACATCCTCGATTTCCATCTATTTTTAACCGACGAAAAAACTGGACATACTTCAACATTCAATGTATAGTTTCATATATTATTTTTATGAAAAGAACACATAACTTTTTACTAATTAATAATTGATCTTGCATATGATGTATTTAAAAATAGTTGTAATCAATTGATGATAATAGAGAATCATTTATTGTAATAAAGCAAAATTCTTTTTTATTTTTGTCTTGCTTTGTTAGAAATTTTAAAATGCCTCTAGGATAGAGGTAAGGAATACCATCTACATAAATGAAAGTGTCCTTTAAAATAATACATAGATTTTAAAGAATACTAAAAGAAGATGCTTATTGCTCAATTAGCATGTTCATTATGCCATAAACAATGAATAGAACAGTGTTCGTACCAACATAAAACTAGTAAGAAGATTAGACATTGCTGTAAGACAACCACTGCTGCGTAGCATATTCTGTGTATAAATGTATAAAGTCCTTTTTCTTGTCGGTCCATCTTCATCAAGATGTAATAAAACGGATATAAAATTAAGAGTTATAGTTGTCTTTGCTTGCAAGCCACAATTCAGTACAAAGTACATTTTTTCATATAATGGCTCACATTTAATTATTTCATCACAAACTTTCTAAAAGAAGATTATTTTATCATGAGATTAATATAACAGTTATGAGATATTCTTAGACTAATTAATAACACGACGAAGACATGCAGTTACTCATTTTATTTACCTTTGATAGTATATATATACATAAAGTTGAAAAAATTGTAGAAAGCAATTGTGTATCGTTTGTATTTTGTAATAATTCCAACAATTCGTAAAAATTCTTAGAACTTTTTATTGATGAAACCTATAAAGATGAATATTGGTATTACAAATATACTTTATTTTATTAACATATTACAATAAAAATTAAAGCGAGTACAAAATAAAAATTACAAAGATTAACTTACCGATAACATTTGACAACAAAGGTTTGTACTTTTTGATTTGTTATTCCACATAGTTTGTTACGTATTAGTTTAAATATTAAATAAATACTATTTACCGCCAAAGTCCATTTTAAGAATGACAGCCTGACAGGCTATAAAACCGGAAACTAATTAGGGATTCGTCGTTTGATTGTATCTCGATTCTTACCGATTATAAAAATATCTCCACAGTAGACTATATATTAAATATTTTGATGTACTGTGGAGATTTTTATTCAAATATAAATATTATTAGCTTTATTTGGCTAAGAAGGCTAATATAATAAATGCGTGATAGCCGGACTCCTCACGTACAATAATATTGTCAATATATATTAAAACAAATTTCTGTTCGTGTGTTAGTTTGTCCATTCACTATAGACTCCGAAACGGCCAGGATGGTTCAGGCTAAATAGATCCGGAATCTAGAAACGCATTTAGCTTCACGATGTATGCCGCACATTGCAAGATAGGCAGAGGGAACCTAACGATATAATATAAATAATTACTACGTTAAAGGGACTAACATTGGGTAAAATTGGGTTGTTTAAAACAATATCTTTGCCGTATTCCCACTTTTCCACTGACTTCTGGAGGCAATGCATGTTGAGTGGCAGAACTTAATCCTACGTTTGGCTTCAACATCAAAGCGAAGAAACGAAAATATTTTATTTCCTCGAGCGGGAATCGAACCCACGACTTGTAGGGCTGTAAGCCCTACAAGTTTGTGCTCCTGGATCACTAATGACCTCTATTAGTTATAGTTCATTAATATTATTAAAATGATTAAACTCCGTTATTTTCCTCATCCAGTCTTTGATAAAAAAAAACTATTGCCTCTCTTGTAAGTATGCGAATTGCAATAACTAAGGCAAGGGTTTTCTATGCATTTTAGATTTAACATAGATTTATATTGCATCAGATTTTACGACGAAATAATGTCAATAATATTGTGTAGTATGCGGGGATATATATTATTGCCGATATTGTATATTGACAATAATATTGGGTGTGTGTCTAGCCTTAAGGCAGATAAGATAGCAATATTAGCCTTTTACATATAAAAAAAGATAATGTAACTTGCTTGTTCTCACAGGCAGTGAGAGTTCCCATTCAGTGCTTGCTCATTCTTCAGGGACAGAGTACCCTCTTCCCTACCCAACCGGTGTTGCTGTAAAAGCCAATAGGGCCAACAGCAATAACAACAATTCGAAAAAAAAAACTTGCTTGACATTTGAATGTAGAATGTCAATGTCTTAATTCTTATTTTTGATTATCAAAGTAGCACGGCGTTATTACTGAATGTATATAATAAGTTTATATCTTATATATTTTTTAAAATATTAAGCTATTTATATGTTCATGAATTTGCCATAAAATTATTATCACATAAGGATACATTAAAAATATTCAGTACCTACTTATAAAAAGTCTTAACCAAAATGGATGTTGGAGAACTACTATCTTTTAAAGTAAATATTTTTATGTAAACAATCATAATATAGTAAGCTAACAAAGTAACAAATTTCATTTTTACTTTAGCCTGTGCCTACTCCAAAACGCCTCAATGAGGATGATTTAGAAGACTCTGATGACGATGATAATAGTCGTTCCTCCAAAATGCGCCGATTGAATAAAGCTGCTAGAGAGCGAATGTCTCAGTCTACAATTATTTCTCTGCCTAAAGAGCCAGCAATATCAGATAAAGAAAGGGAAGATATACTCAAATTTGTAGAAACGGAAGCAACCGAGGTATTTTTGTTATTCCTGGTGATGATTTAAGATTATATATCTTTTATTTTTTTTTATCCTAACTTCTAGTTTACTTAAATACTAAACCAATTTTGTTATATCTTTAAAGGGAGAAATTTTAGATGATACTGCAGTTAAAAAATTAGTGCTCAATTTTGAGAAGAAAGCATTAAAAAATAGAGAAATGAGAATAAAATTTCCAGACCAACCCGAAAAATTCATGGAAAGTGAAATTGATTTATTTGAAGCATTACAAGTATGTATTAATAATACATACATATATTTCTTTTTTATACATTGTTATAATTTAGCCATGTTACGAAGTGTCCCCTTCTCTAGAAGTAGTAAGTAGTAGAACCTATTTAGAAACATAAAATGGTGGATTACAGATGAAGCAACAGCTTATGCATGGTAAATGTATACGCTGTTGCCACACTTACCTCTGTAATAGGGAAATATATTTTTCACTCTGAAATTGACCATCTTAGGTTAGGTTTAAATCTACTCAGCTTGATGTTCAAGGTGCCACTGGAAATGCTATAATGCTATGGTGGGTGATAACAATCATAATTAGCCAAACTATAAGCTATTATTTTATACTGCTTTCTAATGACCTTTTGTATGAAAATTTTAAATGCATACTTAAAATCATAATTATGGCAAGGAAATAATATTTAATGTGAACATTACAACAAATTTAACACAGTAATAATATATAATTATTAATAGTAATATTTACATTTATGTATGGTAGTTTGAGTAATATTAATATGTATAATGTTATAGTGTAAATTTGTTTATTTAAATAAATTATAATATGATGTTATGTAATATAAATCAATAATAGTTATATATTTTATACAACAATATTATTTAAATAATACTTTTGAAGCCCTTGCAATATAAAGCATGATGCTAAAAATACATATATTTAGAAAATGATAATATTTTCTAGGATTTGAGTGCAGTGGCAACAGTTCCTGACCAGTACCCTTTATTAGTAGACCTAAAATGTATTAATTCTATTCTGGAGCTACTTTCACATGACAATACTGATGTATCTAATAAAGTTGTGAACCTTTTACAAGTAAGTATTATTTGTGTTTATATTGAAAATATAATTATAGTTGAATATTTTGTTACACTAATTGCATGTTTTAGGAGTTAACTGATGTGGATATATTACATGAAAGTGAAGAAGGTGCAGAGGAATTGATTAATGCTTTGGCAGAAGCAGAATGTGCTTCATTACTATTACATAATTTGGCTCGTTTAGATGAGCAAGTACCAGATGAAAGAGATGCTGTCCATAATACATTAGGTATAAAATTAGTAAATTAAAATAAATAAATGAGTATAAAGTTATTATACCCTTATTATTTAAACATTAATTTTAATTTTAGGTATTATTGAAAACATAACAGAATTTAGACCAGAATTATGCATTGAAGTAGCTAAACAGGGCTTCATTCAGTGGATATTGAAAAGATTAAAAGTAAGTGTTGATATTATTTGTAGTTTATTTCTTTAAACTTGAATACAAATATTACTTATATATTTTTATTTTTTAGATGAAAGTTCCATTTGATGGCAACAAATTGTATGCAACAGAAATTTTATCAATATTGCTGCAAAGTACTCCAGAGAATAGGAAATTTCTTGGTGAACTTGATGGCATTGATGTTCTGCTTCAACAGTTAGCTGTATGTTATGTAGATTCAGTCTATATCAAGAACCTTAAAACACACATACACATTTTATCTGCCTAAATTTAAAGACAAAATTTAAAAACAAAATTTAAAAACAAAATTGAGATTCACAACATTACATGTTATGAAACTCAATTTTGCTTTGTTTTACCTAAGCTGGTAAAAATGATTCACTCTTCTGAAGGGTGATTGAATTCAAAACCCGTGTGATTAAGATGATGTCCAACTCTTTCAAAATGGCTTCTCTTCAGTATGATTGCAACTTTATTTGCATTGCCACTATAAACTATGTTGGCTATTTAATTAATATCACAATTTTTTTGTCTATTTTAACATGACTTAATTGTAAGTGAAAAGATTTTACTATTTATTTTTAGTTTTATAAACGGCATGATCCCAGTGGTGCGGAAGAGCAGGAGGCCATGGAAAACATGTTTGACTCGCTGTGTTGCGCCTTAATGGAGCCTTCTAATCGAGATCGATTTCTGAGAGGAGAAGGCTTACAACTTATGAACCTTATGCTTAGGTAGATATAAAGAGGTATAAAATTTATCACGATCATTAAATGAATATTTATTCATTTTATGTTTATGAATTTCTTTTAGAGAAAAAAAAATGTCACGTAATGGATCATTAAAAGTTCTAGACCATGCTCTTGCGGGACCAGATGGTAAAGATAACTGTAATAAATTTGTAGACATTTTAGGTCTACGTACAGTATTTCCGCTTTTCATGAAAACACCTAAAAGGAAAAGAATATTAACAGTTGACCAACATGAAGGTTTGTGTATTTTTTTATATTAGATGCATACAATCGATTATTTTAATAGTTAATATGCCAAAATTATATTATAGTTTTCTAACTGAAGCTTCTTTTTTAACTGAAGTTTACGTTTGAACTCGCATATTTACAATGTATACGAAATTATAGTTAATTATTTTATTTTTGCAGAACATGTTGTGTCGATTATTGCGTCAATGTTGCGCAACTGTCAAGGAAGTCAGAGACAGAGACTCTTGGCGAAGTTTACAGAGAATGATCTAGAAAAAGTGGATAGGTTATTAGAGTTGCATTTTAAATATATGGATAAAGTTGATCGAACTGAAAAAGAAATGGAGGTACTTTAAATGTTATCTAATTTATAAATAAGTAAAAAAAAATTATACATATAACACAAACAGACTTATATTTTTTTAACATTGAACTTTAAATTTCAGCAAGAAGCTGAAGACTTGGATGATGAAGTCCAATACTTAAAGAGATTGTCTGGTGGTTTGTTCACATTACAACTCATTGATAGAATTATATTAGAGGTATGCATTTTTCTCTGACTGTTGTTTACGTCAAGTTTATCTATTTTATTTACGTCTATTTATTAATTCTTTAGAAACAAATACAGAAGTATATATACATATATTTTTTCAAAGTAGCAATGCCCAATATATATTTTTATTTTGTTATCTAATACTACACATTATTATAATATCTAAGGTATAATAGACCAATAATATTAGTTTAAAATTTACAGTAATAATTACGATAATATGTCTTGCGTTTAGGTATGCACTGCGGGCCCGCCCACGATCAAACAGCGCGTGCAACGAGTTTTGTCTCTTAGAGGTGGATCGTTAAAGATTATACGACACGTTATGAGAGGTAAATCCTATGACAATATAATTAACACTATATATATTATATATTAACACTAGGGGACTCAGACGACTTCGCCCGCTTGATTCATACGAGTATTTATTAATACGAATATTTAAATTCTAATAAATGTGAAACTAAAAGAAAATATTTCATTAAACACTTGTTCAATGAAATATTTTGAGGAGTCTGAATTTCAAATTTATAAAAATCTTTCAACCCTGCAGGGTTAAAACTTTGCTTAGTGGGTATCCATACTATGAAAATAAATATCTGTCAAAATTTCACGTTTCTATCATCAGCCGTTACGGCTGTTCGAACGTCTCCTTTTATATATATAGATTAACTAGATTTAGGGGATATTATAGAACTCGATAATGAAAATTATCGGATGGCTGATATAAAAAACTCTGTATATAAAAGTTTACGGATAAATTTGGACATGTCCGAACTTTTAAATGAGGCTCGTGGAGAGATTTTTGCCTAGCTGAGCTGAAACACGAAGTATCGATAAGTACGAAGAACTTTTGTTGGTAAAAATAGAATAATAACAGCTTCACGCTGTATCCCGCACACACCAGGGTAGGCAGAGGGAACCTCGGTGTTGACACTCCGCTCCCCACTTTTTAGATTTTTTTTCAATTCTAGATTATTCGGAAGTACCCTATTAATTTTGATTCCCTTTATAGGGTCGAGATACGCGTGTTTTGCTAGTTAAGGCTATTATTTTTTTAGTATTTAACTAATAAAATGTATATACATATATGTATTACATTCATTGAGTGCATGTAATGAAAAATAATAATTTTTATGAATTATTGTTCAATATATTACACTCGTCTCAGGTAAACCTCAATCAATTTTTACTAGTATGTTGTTGTACTGTAATTATGTAAATAGTTATCAATATTTTTCTTATGGTTTATTTTTTTGATTCAATCGAAGTTTTTTTTCACTCTGGTTTTGAACCTAGTTAAGACTCAGTCTCAATCAGTTCGCCACTTTTCACGAAATTCTGGAGACATAGCATATTAAGTTGTGGAACTCAACGCCGCGCTTTTTCCAGAGCGCCGAACTGAAAATATTAAATATTTAATTTCTTCGAGTGAGATTCGAACCCACAATTTGTTGTGTTTACGGTCGCACATTTATGCCCCTCTGCTCCAGGACTGGCATCTAGGTGTTTTAATTTTTATATATAACTAATTCATTTATATAATGTCAAAAGAAATATACATATTTCCGTAGACCCGAATACAGTGAGAAAATTTATAAATAATACTTTGTAATCAATCCTCATATTCTCCTTCGTTGTTTCTTTTTTCAGAGTATGCGGGTAATTTAGGCGATGCTGGGAGTGACGAATGGCGCCAACAAGAACAGCAGCATATATTGCAACTTGTTGACAAATTTTAATATAAATTTAAGAACATTTCCATGAAATAAATGATAAATGTAAACATTAAAATATTTTTATTTATGGTGCATAATTAGTAAAGTGCTAAGTAACAATAAAAGATTACTAATATATTTTAGTAACTTGCAAAGATTAAACATAACATCGGCGCATATAATAATACTAAATTGCATAAAAACCAACCTTTAAAACAATCATATTCATCACCTTATTTTACAAAATAAAAATACTAAGGAATATTTCCTTAAAAAATATAATTAAGTATATTTTAATGCAAAACTATCACATTATTAAATAATAATGAAAATTAAGTTTAATACATTGTATTCTTAGTATTTTTTATTCATCCTGCCCTAGCCGAGTCTGTCTCTACTAAAAAATAAATGAAAATTTTATTAAATATATAAAATGAATAAAAATAAATTTAAAATAGATAACATATTTAAACAGATCAGATAAATCATTAAAAATAAAAACAATAGTAGTAGTGCACTATCAATTCTCTAGTCCTGTTATTTTTCCATACAATGGTTTAATTAAAATTATATAAATATAATGTTGCTCATTTTGTGGAACAACGACGTAAATGTATTGTTTAAAACAATTTAATTACATAATTTGTATGCAGAAATATATACACTTTGATTGTGTATATATTACTGCATACAATTATTGAAATTTTATTCAAAAATGAGGAATTGTCATTTTTGCATCAAATCAGTAGATTTTAATAAGATATTCCTATTATAATGTATTAAGCGAAAATCAATATTAAAATAATATACCAAACCATACATGTTCTACGAATTTTCTACAATAAAATTTTATCTTACTATATAATTTGAATTGATCAATTATTCTTGAGTGTAATTTCCTTGTGTTTTGATTATGTTTAATTTAAGTACATGAAAGAAACCTAATATTATATACTGCTCGTCAAATATTCCGATAATGGAAAACATAAAGAAGTCACTGATCAATACAGATAATTGATTTTTCTCAACAAAGATGTAAATTGATAATAAATTTCGTATTTAAATTTGGTACAACTAGTAAAATTAAAGTGGAATAAAATCCTTTTCTTTTAAAAAAAAAAATATAATATGTATAGGAACATCGAGTTTTAAGTGAGCTTTAAGTCATTGTATGGCCTCTATGAAAAAAACTAATGGTTGCTTTTATACTGAATATATTAATATTAAAATTGGACGAGGAATGTTCCCCAAAAAATATTAATGTGAGTCTCTTACATCATGATAAATTTATTTTTACCTCCTGGTCATGTACTTCAAGTGAGAATACAATACTGAAACAAAAACCAATTTAGATGACTACATAACATATTTATACATAGAATTTCATTAAGTGTTCATATCAGCGTCATATAAAATATTCTGGGTATAGAATGTATAAACAATTACATTGTGGTATACATTTCATAATACATATATACCAGTAATGGAATGTTTGAAAAGCAATATAAAATGATAAGGTAAGTGTATAAGCAGCAAAAGGCACGACTGGCGTTAAGAGCAGTCCTTGGTCATCATACGGCGGAAGGCTTCGGGGATGTCGTCGTGGGTCTTGGACACGGAGCTGGCGCCGAGCAGGCGCGGTGCGGCAACGGCGCCCGTCTGCACACCGTGCGCCGTGCGCAGCAGGTCGTATGCGACGCGCTCCGAGACCACCGAGTCACGCCGGTAGTCGGGGTGCGCGGCCACGAACTCGCGCATCCACGTGGCCATGGTGGCGATCTCGCCGGCAGCGCGGCGCTGGATGAGCTTGAGGTACTGCTGCACGGTGCAGTGCGTGTCCGCGTCCACGTCCATGCCCGACAGGTAGGACTCTATCAGCGGGATGAGGCCCGGGAACACGCCTTCCTTGCCGCTCACGATCTCGTGCGCAGTCAGCTCGAGGTACTCCTCGCCCTGCGCGTGCTTCGCGTGCGGCGCGCCGGGCGCTCCCACGTCGCGCCTCCACCAGAAGCGCTGCTGCGTGCAGGCGCCGCGCCGCTGCGCACGCTGCATGTTCTCGTCCACCTTGCTGATGGGCAGCACGAAGTTGAGCTTGTACGAGAGGATCACCCGCGTGAGCAGCACTACGAAACACACGTAGGCGGCGTTCTCGAAGTCCGTGAGTTGCGCCTCGCACGGCCGGAACTCCACGCGCCAGCCGATGCTGGAGTTGGGCGGCGGCGGCTTGAACCGCATCGTCTGCCAGTTCGTCGACTGGATGTTCTGCAGTCACCCAAAATGCGACAAATGAGGTCACATATATTTTATAATGTTTTAATAATAATTGCTTATTAGTAAATATTTTAATAGGTGTACCTCAAAATGATCAGTGTCGTTTTTGTCGTCTTGATGCACTTTCTCTGAGAAGAGTGAAACAGTATCACGTATAAAGAGATGAGCGACGTGCAATGCCAACGGATGATCGATACCGCCCTCCCGTAAACGTCTATATATTTTTGGATCGTGCAGTATAGGAATGTCATTGTACCTGTAAATACGAGTATATTAGAATTAAAATATTTCTTATGATATGTTATTTATTTTATAACTTTATGGCGTGCCTGTGAAGTACAATTTACTGTGCCAATGCCATGAAAAATGAAGAATACACAATAAAGATTGATTGATCAGCTACATGTAGAAAAAACCGGACAAGCGCTTGCCAACCAAGGGTTCCGCACAAAGATTGGAGAATTCGAGCTGTTTCTGAAATTCAGGCTTAGTTTAGCCAGAGTCCTTTAATCTGATACCTCACTTGACTCGGCGGCTTTTTTTTTTCAAATTTTGTCTCCCTTTTAAGTACATAATATTTTAGTATTTAACCACAAAATTCTAAATTCTAGGTCAATCGGAAGTACCCTATTAATTTTGATTCCCTACATACTGTCGAAAAACCCTTTTTTGCTATTTAAGGCTATTATTTTTGTGAATTTAACCACAAATGTTTAGTTTTCCGATTTCGTTTGTTTCACTTGGTTGATTGAAAAAAAAAATTAGTGAATTGAGAACCTCCTATTCTTACAGAAGTCGGTTAAAAAAAGTGCTACACGCTGTATCCCATATACAGCAGGGTAGGCAGAGGGAACCTAGTGTAAGACACTTCATTCCCCACTTTTTGCCTTTTTTGAGGCATGATATCTAAGTATGCCTACTACAATTTAGAAAGCATTTTTACACTAAACATATCTATTTAAAAAAATCATTTATCTATAAAATATACTAATGCAGTAAAACGTGGGATTTTATTGTTTGCTTGTTTGTTGCATTGTCTGTGATATATGTACAGAACTGATATAGACCCGTGATATGTCAGCAATACTATAAGAAACGCCGCTTCGTCGTTCGGCGTGACGGACACGCGCGTGACGGTTTGGATAGTTGAAAATAGTATAGCAAGAGTCATAAAGCGCACGAAAGCGTAAGTATAGCGTAGCGTATTGTCCTTGACCTTGAGATATGTCCTTGTCAATATGAGTACCTACTGTTTTCTAGAGTCAAAACTCTCTGATAGCTAACGATTGTGTGTTAATGCCTACTACATAAGCCACAACAACAATACTTGTGATTGTCTAAGTATCGCACACGATAAACATTTACCGCGTACGTACTCATTATAGACAACGAAGTAGGTATAGACAGTATGTTTGCAATAAATTATATACGTATAATTTATAGTTAGTAATTGACTAAAAAAAATTGTAACAATGACTCATGTTTATTTGAATTATATTGTTTTACATTTAAATCTTCATTTTATGCTTAAGTCAGCATAAATTGCCGACATTATAATAACTACATGTTGTGTATAAATAATACATTTTATTTCACCAAACCACAAGTACCAATAGGAAGCGGAAATGATGGCGAAAATTTTACAAGAAACTACGCGCGTTGCTGATAATGTTACTATTAAAGGCCTAAAAATATATTAAATTGGGATCAGTCGTGGCGCAAGAGCACAAGTGTGCGACTATAAACGCGACAGGTTGTGGGTCGAGGAAATTAAATATTCATATTTTCATTACTCTGCCCTGGGAACGAGGCAAAGCGCAGCGTTCAATTTCTCCGTTCAGCACGCACTGCTTCCAGGATTCAGCGGCAAGTGGGGAACGCAAAGTGGGAGCCCTGTCGTCAATTAGTTTAATTTCATTAAGTATGTCGATTTTTATTGATAAATCAAGACAAATATAAAATTTCAAACCAATCAATAACAAATATATTTATATAATTTAATATAGATATAGTGTACTCACTTTTCATGCTCGGGCGACAGGTAGGAGTCGATGGAGTCATACCGCGACTTGGGGATGCGGAACTTGTCGTGCGCGAGCGGGTCAAGGCCGCGCTCCTCGCGCGTGCGGCAGTCCACCGACGCGGAGATCACGTTCCAGCGGCAGTCCACGTCGGTCAGGAATCCGCGGAAGATCGGCGCCGCGGCCGACAGCGCCAGCTGCGGACACGCACTAACTCGCTTACACGTTTACATGGTAAATTCTATCTGATTTAGGTCCCGTCTCATTTGTCAG